>CANXYC011654827.1:0-32064 GCA_948193065.1 Aleurites moluccanus
TTTGATATTGCAAAGTTATTCTTTTATTTCAAATATGTTGATTTTTGTTAGAATTAACTCTTAATGTGTGAAGAATATTCACAAATAATAATATGTTAATATTTTTCATATATCGAATATACTCTTGCAGTAACAATATCGATAAAAAAGATTGTAAAAATGTTATGAATTAATTTCATGCATTCTGATTTAATCTCATCCCTTGAAGTGAATGCAGTCATACTTAATTTAATAAAATAATAAGTCGTTAATGAAAAATTTATGAAATATATTATGGTAATTTTATCTCATTCCCTAAAGTGAATATGGTAATATATAATAATAATACTATGAAATTTAAAAGTAAACATATAATAGTTATTATTTTCATAAGAATAAAGAAATATCATAAAAATATTTATCACTACCAGAAGTGAGATAAAATTATACATAAATAAGAATAAAAAAGGTGGACAAAATTTTTTAAAATAAATATTATCGATATGGTATGAAGAAAAATTAGTCAAATATTTGTCGTATGATAAAATATCTTATTGATATTTATCGAACATCGCAAAAATAGAAGAAAAATATGAAGATAAATTTTTTCTCTAATAATGATAACCTTAATTATGATTATATATATATTGCTCATATTGATGTGACAAATATGTTTTTGAAAATATTAAAAAAGAGAATTAATTTATGGTGCGATAACTCGTATAATTTTAAAAATGTCAAATATTTTTCTTATTTGAAAATAGATAAGACAATTATTTATAGTAAAACAAAAAATAATTGAAAGCTCCATAAGAGCTAATATATTATTACTAAGAGGAACAACACTTATTATATATAATGCATTATTTTCTCCAAATTCTCATAAAAATTTATTAAGTTTTAAATATATTTACAATAATGAATATTATATGGAGACAATAAATAAAATGAATCAATAATGTCTCTATATTACAAGTATTATTTCGGGTAGAAAAAAATATAGTGAAAAATTTTATGTTATTTTCTCTGATTTGTATTATACAAAAATTAGTGAAATTGAAAAGAACCTTATAGTAAACCAGAAGTTTACATATTCAAATATTTTTATTATTTGACATGAGAAGTTATGTTATATTGATTTAATAATAATGAAAAAAATATTGAAAAATCACGTGGGAATCTATTGAAGAATTAGAAGATTTTTCAAATCAATTAATTGGCTTTTAGTCAAAAGCCAGATATTTCTCATCTAAAATTTTTTTAATGTGCGGTATATATTCTAATTACTCCACCACAATGCACTAAATTGAGTTCTCAAAAGAGGTTAAAAATATAAGTTGGATATAAATTTCCATCAATAATTAAATATTTTGAGTCATTAATGGTGATGTATTTACTGCTTGATTTGCATATTGTCATTTGATAAATTAATATTCTCAGCATTAGGGAAAGATAGTAAAAATTAAGAAATACAATAATATGAAATATTTCATCATTATCTAAATCCTATAACAAAAAAATATGAACAAAAAGTTCATAAAATAATTTATTTGCAAAAATTAGCAAACTAATTGCCAAATGTACTTGCTAATCTAAAATGAGTAACAAAATCTCATATAACAACGGTAATATTTTAATTTGTATTATTGTCCTAGAATGACAATATATTAATATTAATAAATCTCAAGCACACTTGAAATATGAAAAACTATTAGTTATAAGGATAAAAATCCTTGGAAGAGAAAAATAGTAAATAATAAAGATAATTTTATTGAAAATATAAATACTAACGTAGATACATTTCCTGAAAATGTATAGGTATCTGAAATTAGTAAAAATAAAGAGATATTGATAAATTATATTAGTTATGAAAAAAAATAAAATCGAAATGAAATAGTTGTTGGCTACTATTTTGTATATAGTGTAACATATTTTTATGAATGAAAATAATGATATTGAATCACAATCTATTTAATAAATAGAATTGATTGGCCAAAATGGAAAGATACAATACAAGTAGAATTTGATTCTCTTGAAAAACATAAGATTTTTGGACCAATAGTCCAAATACTAGAAGATGTGAAACTATTAGATACAAATATATTTTTGTACGAAAAATAAAATTATAAAATACAAAACAAGACTTGTTGCATAAGGGTTTTCACAAAAACTTAAAAATCAATTATGAAGAAATATATTATTATGCGGTGTATGCAATAATATTTTAATATTTTATTAATATAGCAATGTATAAAAGATTTGATATGCACTTAATGGATGCAGTCATAATTTACCTATATGACTCAATTGATAATGATATGAAAATCCCTGAAAGATTTAAAATGCTAGAAAAATATAATTTAAGTTTTTGAGAAATTTATTCAATTAAATTACAAAAATCTTTGTATGAATTAAAACAATTTGGACTCATATGATAAAATTATTTTAGTAAATACTTGTTCAAAGTAGAATATAAAAGCAATATTAAAGAGAAATTTGTATATGAATTTGCCAAAATTATTGTATATATGATGATTTGAATATTATTGAAATTCTTGAAAAACTTTCAAAAGTAACGTATTTTTTGAAAAAGGAATTTGAAATGAATTGTTTTAAAAAAAATAAAATTATGTGTCGATTATAAATTGAACATTTAGCAAAAGAAATTTTTATTTATCAGTTAACTTATACACAAAAAGTTCATTTATAATTTTTTCATTGAATAGTTCAATAGTTGTTCGATCACTTAATGTGAATAAGAACTCTTCTCAGTTAGATAAGATAATGAAGAAATTTTTTATTCTGAAGTATCATATCTTATGCAATAGGCGCAATAATATATTACAAAAGAATGATGAAATTAGTGTTCAATAAATTCGTTCAAGTGACAATCTAACAGATTTGTTCACCAAGATATTACCTACTGCAATATTTAAGAAATTAGTTAACAGTATTGAAATGTGACGCCTTAAAAATTTTCAGTGATATTGCAAATAAGTGGAGTTTAGCACCGTGCTCTTTTTTCCTTAACCAAAGGTTTTGTCCCATTGGATTTTTCTGGTAAGGTTTTTAATGAGACAGTATACTATTTATAATACGAGAATGTTGTACTATTTTTCCTTTACTAGTTTTTTTTTCCTACTGGGTTTTTACTAGTAAGATTTTAATGAGGCATATTCTTTATAAAGATGAATATCCAAAGGAGAGTGTTATAAATATATAGATAAATGTAGATATCCATTCATCAATCCCACTACTCATAAGTTTTTATATTCAAGTTTAATGTTATTATACCATTTATGTTGTAATTTATGTTATAATTTACGGTGGATTTATATATTGTAACATATGATAAAAATGAATCCTATAAATAGAAGTTCATATTACTTTATAATACACATCAAAAAGATAATATAAAACTCTCTCTTTTATATTTTTATTATTTTTTTCTTCTTATTCTTATTTTTATCTTTATTTTGTTTATTTTTCCTAATTTTAGCTTAAAACGACTCTATGTCGGTCAGAGCTAGAGGCCTCTCCCAGCCTATTAAGAAGTTGAGTTTGGAGACTTCTCATTCTCCCATTTGAAGCCCAATATCTTTCTGAGTATTTTATTTGGAAACAATTAAATGCATTATGGTCAAACATTTTTTTATTTATTTAATGAAATGATAATGTTATTTATAAATTAATTTAAATTTTTATTGAATATTTATTATAAACTAAAGATATTTACATTTTTTTTTTAAACTAATGAATTATCATTGGTTATCACCAAGTCAAATAAGCATATAATTCATACACTGATCAGGACGGCCACCTCTTCGCAGGCTAATAGTAGGAGGATATATATTCCTTTTGTCAATTCAGCAGATTATCCCACACTAATATAAATCTATGAGGTAAATTCTCATTTATAACATCTCAGAATTCTTTCAACTATTTATTTATATTTCATTTAATTTATAAAAAAAACTCTCATTTAGTTCTTTCAAATAAAATCTCTGATTTAAGCATTGGTGTATCTTTATCAAACTAAAGCTTAACACTTTAAATGCTCTTCTTGTTTTGCAGATCCAATTCATCATTTAATTCTTAGATTCAGCCCAGATCCAATTAAAGAGATCCATCCTAATCCTTTGAGAGGCTTCCTAGCACATCAACCCATATTCAATATCTTTAAATTAAAACTTCATTATGTTTTTAGCAGATTAATTACCACTAAATTAAATGCTTATTCTTTTCTTTAGTGTATTAGAAGAGAGCAGAATCGGATGTTCTTTATGTATTTTATCATAAAGTTATCTAGTGAAAAATTAAAATTTCAGACACATTAACGCAGAAATATGAACACAAGCTTCTTCAAACTTGCACATGATATTTTGAACCTCTAAATTAACAAGCAAACAGGTTAGTAAGTAGGCCAGCAAATTAAGCCAGCTTGTGGTTTGTGAGACAAATAGCTTCATGTAAGAAAGAGGATCTCATTCAACTCTTACAAATCAAAACATTGCAAAAATGAATATTTGTTTTCTGAAACAAAAATATAATTTTTTAACTACAAGAAAATAAATTGATTCAAGAACAAGTTCCTTTACATTGACTCTATAATATGAAAAACCTTTACATAGAGTCTCCAAACTTGAATTTCATCTACAAGATGCATGAAAAAATTGCAAGAATCTTTTAGATGTCCAGAAAAAAAGCAAACATACAGAAGAAAAATGGACATCTAACAAACCCTTGGTTATGGAAAATTGATCTGATGATCCAAATATATCATTTCTCTGGTCTAAAAAGACAAGCCAAGAGAACTGTCCTGTGCTATACTTTTTCATTACTTCATCAATCTTCTATTAACAAGGAACGTTAAACAAACGTACTGTTTTAGTTGCAAATTCAAAAGAAAGCATCTCTTGAATGCAATTTATACTGGGATCAACTTCAAAATAGCAGCTATTGGCATGCCTAGAAATCCGATCATTACACTACCGAACCATTGTGATAAAGTGAGAGGTGTTGTATTTGCAAATGTACCCAGGAATTCCACAATTATGATTTGGAAAAGGGCAGTACAGCCAATGACAGCAACGAAAACGTAGTTGTTCAGTATGCCTTTGAAAACATTGATTTGCTCCATCTCTCGTGAGCTTATCTCATTGAAAACCTGCAGAATGAAATAAAATGTCCTTTTTAGCTAGAGGTCATGAACAGGGTACAAATGGAATTAATACTAACTTCATATTAATTTTTCATGGAAACTGAACACATATAATCCACCCATTGCCATCTAAAATTTAACAGGTAACATATCATGCCACTAGAAATATAATTTTAACAATGAATGTGATGAAGCTTCTTAGAAAAGCTTACCTGACAAAAGACGAATGAATTGAATATAAGAGTATTCAGGACAAGATCAGAGTCTGGGCGGTCAATGTCAAATGTATCTTTGCCTTTTGCCTGAAGATACCATATTACCACAAACTGATATACAGACTGGCCTAAAATATTCCTCCACATGGCATTACTAATAAAATTTCCTTTCCTTCCAACAGGTACACGTTTCATTAATTCATCGTTTGGAGGTTCTGTTGCAAGTGCTAGAGCTCCCAGTGTATCCATGATCATATTTACCCACAAAAGCTGAACAGCAGTTAGTGGAGCACTCCCTGAAAAATGATTTCATCCATAACCATTAGCATAATATAAAACTGGTTTCTGTGATACAAAAGACAGAATAGGCACTTTTTTACCTGTCAAACAAGCTGAAGAGAAATTAACAATTAATGCAACAACATTAACTGTCAGCTGGAACTGTACAAACTTTTGAATATTTATGTAAACTGAACGTCCCCATTTGGCCACAGTCACGATAGTAGAGAAATTATCATCTAGAATTATGACATCAGCACTCTCTTTGGCCACCTGAAATTTGAGAGAATTAGCTAAACTATCATTGCTAGATGTAGGAGGTCAAACTAAAACAACGCCAACCAATTTCCCTTAGTTTGATGCACTGACATCAAATTTTGAGAGATGCATGAAGTTCTGATTCTATTCATTATGTCATATTATTGATTCTAGTATATAAACTTTTTACTTCATCAAACCAATGGCTTCAACAGAAAATAAAAGAATTAAATTCTCATGATGGGAAAAAAATAAAGAAATTTTTTTCCTCAATCTTCACAAGTAAAGACTCAAATTGAACATGTCACGCACATAATAATGAATAAACAGTGGCACGTATTAGTAGAGCTTCCATGAAATGCAAACACCGTATCTTCAAAAAGTAGAGCAATAAAAAGACCATAAGCAACAGAAGATTCCTAGGTAAGTAAATCAAAATGGCTAACCCAATCAATAGTTTGTGGGGGACAAGTCTATTTTTCATCCTCATCCATATGGTGCCTAACTTACAGATGCAGTACGATCAATTTTGCACTTGGACAAGATAAACTCACCTCAGTTCCAGCAATGCCCATTGCTAGACCAATATCTGCTTCGTGAAGAGCCGGGGCATCATTTGTTCCATCACCAGTCACTGCAACAACTTCTCCAAATGTAGTTCGCAATTGTTTCACCAGTGTGTGCTTGTCTAGAGGTGAAGATCGAGCCATCACCTATAAATGAATTCAAATGTTCAGTTTCGGTGTAAAAAACTCTTCTTGTTACTGAGAATATTGTTGATATATTGAACAACAACAACAAAAAAAAAAAAAAAGTAAAGAAAACCTGAATTTTGGGAATTAGTTCAAGCATCTCTTCCTGGTTCTTCTCTCTAAAATCTGGACCTTCAATGGCTATACCATCATCTGTAAGAATCCCACATTCTCTAGCTATAGCTTTTGCAGTATTAATATTGTCTCCAGTAACCATGCGAACAGCAATACCAGCTGAACGACAAACTGCAACTGACTCCTTGACACCAGGACGAACAGGATCTTTAATACCCACAATTCCTATACAAGTATACCCAGAAATTGGAATAGGATTCTCAGGTGAAAATCCACTTTCCAGGTCCATATAGGCAAGACATAGAGTTCTAAGAGCCTCATTTGCAAACTGATCAATTGTAACCTTAAGATGGTTAAATGATGCTTCATCGAGGGGAACAACTTCACCTTTTGAATTGATCACCTTGTCACAGGCAGCCAAAACAATTTCTGAAGCACCTTTAGTGTGGGCTCGAGAGCCTCCTTCAGGAAGTTCCACCACAACCCCCATTCTCTTTTTGGTGGAGTTGAAAGGCTCAACTTTAATGAGTTTGACTGCTTGTCTGGCTGCTTGAAAATCTCCACCAAGAGCCAAGCCAAACTCCAATAAAGCACTATCAGTGGGTGTTCCCAATATCTCGAGTTTTCCATCTTTACTAATCACAACTTCACCTCCGGTGTTATTAAATATTGATTGTAGCAGAAGTTTCACAGCAGAATCAGGTATTTCAGAGCACACCTTTGAAGCCTTATCAGGTTGGCCTAGTTCATTGACATTCATGCAAATGCATGATTTCACGACAGTCATATGATTAGTAGTCAGTGTCCCAGTTTTATCACTGCAGATAGTTGTTGCCGATCCCATGGTCTCACAAGCTGCCAAATGTCGAACAAGAGCTTTATCATTCATCATCTTTTTCATAGCAAAGGCAAGGCTCAATGTCACAGCTAGCGGCAGCCCCTCTGGAACTGCAACTACAACAATTGTAACTGCAACTGCAAAGTATTCTAGCATCTCCAATGCTTCATCTGCAGACCAACTCACAAGTGACCCTTCATACCATTTACGGCTAAATAAGCCTTGCACCAAAACTGCAAAAGTCACAACAGCAAAGGCAAGGCCTACCTTGCCAATAATGGTTGCCACTCCATTCAATTTCACCTGCAACGGGGTTTCATCATCTCCTCCCTCACTGAGAGTTGCCATTAGTTTACCCCATTGGGTTCTCATCCCAACAGTGGTGACTATCATTTTGCATGATCCATCTTGGATCTTTGTTCCAGAAAGCATAAAAGGATTTTCTGAGTTCACCATTACAGGCTCACTTTCACCTGTTAAACTTGATTCATCTATTAATACAGAAAATCCTGAAACAAAAAGCCCATCCGCAGGGACTTGGTCTCCAATAGCAAGGTGAACAATATCACCTGGAAGCAAATCATAGATTGATAATTTCTGCCTAAATCCATTTCTTGTTACCTGAATGCTGATCTTCTTTTTCTCCTTGTCCAAATCCTTGAACTGTAATGATTGACGATAATCACTTGTTGCTGTGACAAACACAACCAACAAGATGCTGGCAACAATTCCAAGGCCATCATGAGCCCCTTTTGGCCATCCTTCTGTTGCTATGCCAACTATTAAAGACACAAAAGCACACACCCCAAGTATCATAAGAGTCATATCATGAAGGGCTTCCCAAACAAATATCCAGAAACTCCGAGCTTCGCTCTCTGCAAATTTATTAATTCCATAAATCTCTCGTCTGCGATTCAGTAGATTATTATCTGTAGAAAGCCCACTAGTGGTTGAAGTGGAGAGCTTTTCTGCAATACCATCAACTACCCCACCGTGAAACTCCAGCTTCTTCACATCACGGCCTTCGACAATGGATCCTAACTCATCAGCACAAATCCCAAATCCTGCGGCCTTAACTTCTGCAGGTACAGTATAGTCACTTGGGGTCACACCTGCAACATTCAATTAATGGTGATCAGTGAAAAACTCCAGAATAACAAATTTTAATTTTATAATGATCTAAAGACGCTCACCTAGGATAAACTGAACTGCAGCTTTGGAAACCAGAACTGCTATCCTTAACTTCTCCTACATATTCAACATGAAAGAAAAGTAAGATCCTGCTTTGAAACATCAAGTGGATACTTGATCTTCTGGTCAACATTGACATCCAAGTTGAAATGTCATAATTGTAGTTACAATTTTACAATTAGGTAAACAGTCAAGGGAACAGAAAGCAACAGAAAAAGATGTGGAAATTGATTCAAGAAAAATTAGAATATCAGGACCAATTAGTAGCAAGAACTATCAGACATCTCAGAATAACTTCCTTTAAAGGGGAAGTGGAAGTAAAAAAAAAAGGCGTCTTAGGTCAAAAGTGGAGGGGAAATATCATTTCAAAAAAAAAAAAACACATAAAACTTTGGAGTTGCTGGTTTCTATAACATGGTGTTGCATCCTAGCTAGTCTCATGCAGTCTGAATCCTTTATTTTATTTTGTATTTCATCTTTTATCTTATATCCTTTTTATGCTTCATTTCATTTTTTTAAAGTATGTTGACAGTCATTATCTTTTTATAAATAAAGTGGCATATAAATAAAAATATGATACCGAAAATAAGACATAAAGTATTTGGATGGTCTGCATGGACATATAGTCGATTCTACTTAGACAAGTCCTTTTTCGAAGGTGAAGATTATGTCTGCTGTCACAAATAGCACTGCACCAATGAATTCATATTATTCCCATTTATAGACACGAATGATTCTTTCTATGAGTTCTATGTTAGGAAAAAACTGCGCACATAACACCGGCAAACGATAGTTGACATATACAATACAGCCAGAGTAGCTTCACGTGGATTTTCGTAACCCTGCTGTGCATTGTTGAGGGACAAACTCAGGAGAGTGGAATTGGTACGAGTTCATTAACATAAACAATAATGTAAAGTTACCCAAAATTCCCGCTAAATCAACTGTTAATGAAAGTGGAGTATACTCTCAAGAGGCAATGACCATGGTAACAATACCAGAAATGCCAAGACAGTCTCAAGTTTGCAAGAAGTCAGCAACACTCTAGATGCCTTTTAAAAACCCAGGAGATATTTCAGATTTGACAACCAAACTTCTATAATTTTGTCAAATTAAGCATCTAATTGATTCGGATTGAGTATACAAATTCTTTATTTCCATTCTAAATGATTTTAGACTATTTTTTCCGAAATTCTTCCTCCTTCCCACAACCCGAAAATAAATCAAGAAATCAAAAACAAAAAGTCAATAAGCATGATAAGTGATAATTTATACAAATCAATGAAATTTCTCTTAATATGCCAATTCAAGTAAATTTTTTTTACCAAACCCAATAATTGGGTATAAGCTTTATAATGTTAAAACCAATTTATTGGGTTTGATTTTGATATACCTGATTGGTCTTTCGCATAGCAGCAGCCTCATTTCTCTTAGAGAGATTAGCAGTAAATCGAAACCTTCGTTTCGGATTTTTCACAACTCCACACAAAGTCCTCCATTTCTGCAACAGTTCCTCCGATGAATGCTTAGGTTGCACATCAAATTCACTCAATAAATTATCCATTTATTTTTTCTCTTCTTCTATCAAAAACTATCAACTCTTGCAAGAATTTAAATACAACTCCAAAAGCCCTCAAACAAGATGGACTCGGTATTTCTTATTAGTTTCTACGAAAGTGACGGAATTTTAAAAGCCGCTCAGTTTGTTGGGAAACTGTGAGGAAAGTGGGAGAAAACAATTTTAGGTGGGTTAGCTAGAGAAAACGAGAAAAGTATTGATTATTGCTTATGCTTTTATTTTATTTTATTGACCTTTTTTTCCCCACTCCCTTCTCTTCTTCATCATCTTCGATTCCAATGAAATAGCAAATTTGAGGAAGAAGAAATAGCAACACAGGGAGCATTGCTTGGAGCTTGTACCGTCCTTCACTCCTGGTTTCTTGGAACCGTATTGTCAGAGTCAAAAGCATCTGAAAGAGAGTTTTGTTTATTTGGATGAATTAAATATTAGATTTATTAGTCAATTAATTAATAATTATTGTTACGCGGGAAGGGTCAGTGTCAACAACGTTACGCGGTGTGTACGCGGATGTAGAAGAAAAAGGATTTCTTTCAATTTTTTATTGATTGAGACTAATACTTTATGCAAAAAGTTACCTAGTCCTAAAAAGTAAACACCAATTTGTGGGCCTCCTGTTTCGTTAATTTGGTGCTAAACTGATTTAAGCAACAATATTAGAAATAAAAAATTTATATTATATAACAATGTTTTAAAATAGAACTGATTAAAAAAATAATAAAAATAAAAAATAAAAAAATCAGAAATTTTATCGGGATTGAATTGATTAAATCGAAAAAAAAATATATATATATATATATATAATTTGATATTTATTATATATATTATGAAAATAAATATAATTTTTTATTTTTTATTAAAAAAAAAAATCTAACCTACTTGAATCGAAAAATCAATTTAATTCGATTAATTCATCGGTTAATCAGTCGATTCATTCATTTTTTAACTGATTTTGAGAGATGATTTTTTAAAAACTGATCAGACCGATTATTAATTTAATTTTTAATTTTTTTAATTCGATCGATCAATTCAATTCGATTTTAACAACAATGCTATATAAAACTAATCCAAATTAAATTTTGTCTTAAAATTACGATGATATTATTATTAATATAATAAATATAAAATATGAAAAAATTAGAAGGGTTTAAAAAATAAACAAATATCAAAATAATAAATAAATTATAAAAATTAAAATAAATAAAAAATATTTTTTTAATAAACATATATTTTATAATTAATATGTTTATTGTACATGATAGAAAGAGTAATTATTTAAAAAAAAATTATGATGAAATAGACTTTATTAATAGATATCACATCTTATCATTTAATGAGTACAAATTATTAAGAAATTGGCATTTTTTGGATGGAAATTTTCATGTAATAGTTTCTGTTGGGAGGAAGTATAAAAAATGCTCCATCCGTTGTAAAAATAAATACTCATTTCCTCCACATATTTCTATTTTTATAAAAATTAAAAAATAGTTAATTTAATTAATATTTTTCACATATATTTTTCATTTATATTAATAAATAATTATTTTTAATTTTTAATATTGAATATCAAAATCAATAAAATTTTATTATTATTTTAATATAAAAATTAAAGTTTTATTATTAATTAATGCACTAATAACTCAATCATTTTATTATTTGATGAAAAATATGAAAAAATATATGTATATTTTGGTTAATAGTTGAATAAAATTAATTAATAATTTATTGATAAAAATATGATACATTAATGATGAAATATATTAAATAATAATATATTAATAAATTAATTATCATTTGTAAGAGAAAAATAATCTATAAATAAAAAAATAAAAAAAAAAGTGAGTTTATTTTTTTCAAACAAAAGGATATAACTTTTAATAATTTTTTAAAATTTTGATATCTTATAATTTTGAAAAAAAAATAGATTTAATGTCTTAAAAATAAATATCAACAATAGAATACTAACTACTAAGTATATACATACTCCTTTTGAAAAAATTCCAACTATAAATTCTCACTTGACTTTCCAAATGGAAAAGTGAAATCCTCAAATAGAGTAAATAATTACAAAGAGTTTATGATTAATATTTTTTTATGCGTCACATTATTTATTTTATAAAATATTTTAATAATAATATGATATATAAAAAAAATATGAGACGAAATACAAATAATTTAAATTAAAAAATTTATCAAAATTTAAAATGTAAAAAAACTATACATTAACATATAATCTAATAATAAAGGGCACATATAATCTAAATATATAAATATATAAGAACCAAATATTTGAAGTCAAAGGGCCAGCCCAATCTAATTCCACACTTGGACCATTGAAAGAATCAGATCGCATTTATTTTCTTAGAACTGAAAATGAAATGCCACTCTTAAAATAGAATTTAATTTTGATAATCTGTATTTTTTTAATAATATTTTGTATTTAAATAATTTAATCAAATAAAAATAAAAATTTATTTTTTGTATCATTTTTTATTATTAATTTTATTTAATCATTTAAAAAATAAAAATATAATATAATTTTTTGATATCTCAACAATCAACATTTATTTTCATTCTTATTTATTTATATTTGAATTTTGTGCTTTTAGTCTTACAAGGTATAATTATTAATTCTCCATTTCAAATTTGGTGCCTCGCTTTTTTGAAATTTAAATTATTTTTTAAAAATTGTTAAAAAAAGTGTTCTGGAGTTTTATTTAATTATTTAAAATAATTTTTAATGACTTTTAATTAATGTTTTTTATAAAATATATTTTTAATATCAATTCAAATAGTTAAATTAAACCAACCTTTAATATTTATTGCACCTCAACTAAGAGTTAACCAACAAGAACTTTTTTACATTAATTATTAAAGCTTAATTTGATACATTTTATGAAAATAACTTTTCGTATAAAGAAAAATTATTTTTCTAAAAGTGATATTTCTAAAAATAATTAATTATATGTTTGTGTTTGGTAAAATATAATTTAAAAACTGCTTATAAATTTATAAAGGTGTTTTTATTTATTAATTTTTTAAAATTAGCTACGCGTTTAATCTAAAATTCAGCTTTTTTGAAAAGCTCTAATTTTTAACTTATTCAAATAGTTGAATTTTAGCTATCTAGATAATTGTTTTTATTAATTTTGATATTTACCAAACACTATAAACCGAGCCAAAATCAGCTTCTCATCTAAAAAAATTTTTTTTTTTCATAAAGTGTGTCAAACGGACACTAAATCTCTTTTTTCCTGCTTCATTTCTAGAACTAGAATGCACTGTTCTTATGGAGAGAAAGGCACTTCAGCATACTTCAGCATCTTATTAACTTGAATTATTAAATCTCTTTTTTCCTGCTTCATTTCTAGAACTATAATGCACTGTTCTTACAGAGAGAAAAGCACTTTTAGCATACTTTAGCATCCTTTAGCATCTTATTAACTTGAAATGCTTGGAGAGAAAAAAAAAAAAAAAAGGTTTATTTTTTACGGTATTCTTGAGAATTGATCAATTCAAGATGAGGCATGTAGTTTAGAGGATTAGAACATGTGGCTACGAATTATAGTAGTGTTGATAGTTCAAAACCCTTTTCGCTCGCAATTAGTTAAAAAATAAATAAATTTTTCTTAAGGAAATAAGAAAATCATGATTAAAATAATATTTTCAACAAAAAATCAGTAATTATATTAAGAAAAAAAAAATCAACAATTCAAAACTTATGAACATATTCTTGCTCTATTGGAAAAGGGAATTGATGTCTTGAATTTATTGATGAATGTGAGATTATTTTTATTTAATTATTTTTTTAAATACGAGGATGGAGAAATTAAATTTAAAATTATTTTAAAATCGTATATACATTATCATTATATTTAGACGTGCAATGTAAAATTATTTTTAAAATGTTTGTTATGTGTCAAATTTTACATCATAAATATGTCGATCATTTTATTTTTATATAGTTTGTTAACTATAATTATGATTTTAAGATCAGTAATAAGTAATTTGTGGAATTATAAATTTATTGAATTTAATTATAAAAAAATCTAATATTAATAAAAATGTAAACTAATTTAAAAGTATGATTCAGATTTAGAACTTCTAGAAAATGTATAACAACAATTAGTGTGACTATTTAGTATACTTTATAAGAGAGCTGTTGACTGTGATTTGACCATTCTAATCAATTTGAAAAATTCAATAATTTTTAGCGATCCATTTTTGACTCATCAACCACTAACAAATGTTTAATAGTAAGTATTATATAATGAAAATTATATTTATAACTAATATAACAAGTTTAACACACTCATATTTGAATTAATTAATAAATTTTAATGGGAATATAATACAATTAATTTTAATTTTAATTACAAAGCCCATGGGCCTCGACTAGTTAAATTAAATATTTTGTAACTCGAATCATTTACACAGTTACACAAAATGCCCACAAGTTGGTTGCGTAATCACCACTAAAGGCTTGAACCCGAAGCCGAATAACAGGTTTCGACGGGTCAGGCAAGCGCACATGTATCATGAATGACGGATCGTAGATATATAGAATTATAGTTGTTAGTATGACCCCACAATTCTCCTCATCCAACGGTCCTAAAATCAGCTGTCCCCACGAAAATTGAACAGAACACATCCATATTCTTGTTAAACCATTAAAATAATATTAAAAAAAAGCCAAAAAATACAGAAAAACAAACTCCACCATTTCCAATTTTTTCCATTTCACAATTCCTCTCTCTTTCTGACGCTGCCACCATGAGCAAGGGACCGGGACTCTTCTCCGATATCGGCAAGAAAGCCAAAGGTGACTCCCTCTCTCTCTCTCTCTCTTGCTCTCTGCTATACACTTATAATATATATTTATGCAAGATTTGTTTGCATATATGAATATATAGATCTTGACGAGAAATAATTCATCAAATACCTGTAGTAGAGGTTGAATAAGCTTTGGGGATAGGTTTGTTACCTGTAATCAAAGAAAAATTGATTGGAGACCCACGGGGACATTCCTGCGGGTACTCCGATGCCTAAGTCAGTATGATTATATTTACTGTATAGAGAGAATAGGAGGGAGATAGAGTTTTCTCTTATGAATGAGAGAGGGGTCCCTTTTGCTTTAACTGAGCTGCCTATTTATAGAGGAAGATGGTGGGACTCACCAGGTTCCATGTGTCCATATTTTATTGGTGGTTAATTTTATTTTCCATCAGATCTGTTGACAAAGGACTATAGCTCCGATCAGAAATTCAGTGTCTACACTTACAGCGATGCCGGAGTGGTACGTAAATTTTATTATTTGCTAAAGATTTACTGTTGCCATTTCATGTACAGTGTGTTAATTTTAAGTTTGTGCAAATGAGATTTCAGATTGTGAAATCGTGATGCGAAAGAGGATTTTATGGTGACTCTAAATTGTTTAAAGTTTGTTTTAAGAATGTGGTTTTTGCATCAATGTTAAATTTGTGACTGTTTGGTTGTGGATGGTTGACCTGATTTTTCAATCTCTGATTATATGGTCGTTTTGTATGATTAGGTGAATACTCTGTTGCACGTTATTGTCATTATATTTCAGGTTTTATGATATATAGGAAAACTAAATAGAGGCATTTTGTGAATAACTGACTATTAATATCTTGGTCTTTTTAGTATATTCAATTCATTAGTGAACTTTATTGGTTGGAATTTTAGGATGTGAAGCAATTAATTAGTGCCTCGGAATCATGAGGCTTTTGCTTAAAAGAACATTGACATTCAATATGAAATGCATATTTAGTGATCTCAGGAATTGAGTCAGGAAGGTAGTAACTAGATGGCTTAGATGTTCATTTATAGGCAGTGATTAAAGAATGGAAAAGTGGAGAGGCTTTCCACAGTGTTATGTGGTTTTCTTATTTTTGTCTAATGAAACAAACAAAATTTGCATAGAGCAGTGAACCAACAGTGACCAACGTCATATGATTAAAGAACATTGGCATTCTATATGAAATGCATTTTTAGTGATCTCAGGAATTGAGTCAGGAAGGTAGTAACTAGATGGCTTAGATGTTCATTTATAGGCAGTGATTAAAGAATGGAAAAGTGGAGAGGCTTTCCACAGTGTTATGTGGTTTTCTTATTTTTGCCTAATGTAACAAACAAAATTTGCATAGAGCAGTGAACCAACAGTGACCAACGTCATAGATTTACTCAGTAAGCTGTACTTCAGGTCTCAAGAGTGACTTTGATAGGACTGCTACAAAATCCTAAGCTAGGAAACCGTAGCTTACTAAGAGGTGAGATAGGGTACTCTGAAGAGAAAGTGGTGCCAGCATGGGATCAGTCCATTGGTGAGTTGCTGGACAAAGTTCATTACTGATGATGGGGCTTCCGAAAGGAAATCCTATCTTACTCTGGGATTCGGTATATGGAGGGATAATGCGGTGAATATTTAGGAGGTTTTGTGATTAATACTGGCTCTTATATACTGACTGAACTTTTGGGCTTTGATGCAAGGCACTGAGTTGTCTTGGAAGGAAGGCAGTCTAAGGTTGGTTGTGGGAGTAGATTTAAGAATGCATAGGAAATCTTACAGAACCCACGGAAAGTGATAGGACAGGTAACATTGGCTTAAAATGACATTCTTTTATAAAGATAAAGAGCGATGGATCTGTTTGTATACGGGAAGACAAATAGGAAAACATAAAGGATTCCATATACTCTCTATTATAGCATGGGGTTTCTTCCATTAAGCCCATTCCGCATGACTTTTAGTTATCTTGATGGGAGACTTGATAGAGATCTCTTGGCCTCAAGCCCTTAACCAGTGGCTTTGTTTGGGCTTCCATCCCTCCAGTGCACCAAAAAATAAGAAAGTAAAATAAAAAGACTGATGTAATGTAATCGAAGAGTATTGATTAGTTGCAGCGTTGATCATAAATATGTCTATTGGGAAGATAAAAAGGACAAGGAAGGATATTTTGCTAATATTAGAATTAAGCAGCTTTATCTTTATGAAATAGAGCCCTAAACTTAGTGAAATGAAGGAGTGGATCCATACAAGGCTTAATTGAGTATAAAATTTTGTGGCTTTATTATTTGTTGATAAATAAGTTCATTAAGACTCTGTTTGGAGATAAGAATTAGAATTGAAATTGGAATTGAGAATTTCAATTTCAATTCTAATTCTCTAGAATTAGAATTCTATTGAAATTGTAATTTTAACGTTTATTTCACATAAAAAATTGAAATTGAAATTGAAATTAAATAAAAAATTGGTGACGATGAAAGTATTTGTTTGAATTGGAAATGATGGTGGACCACCTGCGGTGGGGGTGGTAGTGGACCACCAGCGGTGGCGGTGGGGAGTGATGGATCGCCGGCGATGACAGTCCGAAGAGTCATTGTCGCTGGCGGTGACTGTCCGGCACGACGATGACCGTCAAGCGAGCCGATGGTGGACCACCGTCACCAGTGGTGGCTTTGGAGATGGAGGTGGCCGTGGCGGTAGTGCTGGGAGTGGCAGTGGGAGAGAGGATTGTAGTGGTGATTATGAAATTGTAATTTTTATAGGTTGACAATTAAATTGTGGAATTTGTTTTTTAGTTATATTACAATTCTATGGAATTGTAGTTAGAATTCCAATTCTAATTTTAGATAGCTGTCAAATATTAGAATTGAGAATTTCAATTCTAATTTCAATTCTAACTCCAATTCCAGACTCTTCAAATGGAACCTAAGATTTTATTTGCAATGGAAATGAAAGCTGATGGTTGCATTATGATATCACTACAAGTAATTTAGTTACAAATTTGTCAAGTACTCTATTATTTAGGTGATGGTATTTTAAAACTATAATAACTAGCGATGCATTGTTTGTAATCTGGCAATGTGTAAAATAAATTTTGTCATTCATTTTATTTATTTCTACATTTTGTGAAAACTAACAGGGTGTTTGCAGAACTAGGTAGTTTTTTAGGTAAATGAATTTTCTAAAAGAGTTGGTTATAATTTCCTCCAGCGGTGTTGTATGTGTGTGTGTGTGTGTGTGTATCATTAGTGGCATGGTATAACTGGGCGGATGGGTTATTGCTGGCCTTTCAATTCCCAAGACATCTCAATTATACACGTGCCTTATTGTGATTTCCAGAATGCTCAATGTATCATCTTTATATGTGTATATGTGTGTGGCTCAGTGAATAAATCATCTTCTTCATTAAACTGTATATCAAATAATTTTTTACTTTATACTTTGGAATGTGTTGTTTGTTTTTAAAAAAAAGTTGTTTGATTTCCATGACACACATGGGATAAATGCGATAATTGCTATTTTGGATTTTGTTTAAGCTGTTACTTCTTTTAGATGCAAACATTATTATCTTTTCTCTTTTTCAGGTCCTGACATCAACAGCTGTGAAAAAAGGAGGGCTCTCAACAGGGGATGTCGCAACACTATACAAATACAAGAACGCTACATTTGATGTCAAAGTTGATACAGCATCTAATGTAGGTTGCCTCTTTCCTGTGTTTAAATAGTCAACTACAAATTTCCTTGGTCGTCTAAGCTTCTTACATTCTCACTTCGGATTTGCAGATCTCAACAACCATTACATTCAATGAAATCCTTCCATCCACTAAGACTATCACTTCGTTCAAATTTCCTGACTATAATTCTGGCAAGGTATTTGGCTCATCTTAAGCTATAATGATCAGACCTACAGGTAGTTAGTCTGACAATTTGTACTTCATTTTGGATTTCACATTTGGATCCCGGTAAATCAAATGCTGGAATAGATGATTACTATGGTTAAAGGAAAATTGCTCCTTTATTGATTGCGGGTATTGAAATATTCATCTTAGATGCTTTCTTGTTTAAGGGGAGACGAGCCTTGTGCCAATATTCTTTTAACTTTCGGGATTTGTATTTTTTACATTTACAATGACAGTTCTAGATTTTTATTATTTCTTGTCTATTCCTTCTGTAGTTGGAGGCTCAATATTTTCATCACCATGCAACCTTCACCACAGCCCTTTCATTGAACAAATCCCCTGTAGTTGATGTTTCAGCCACCATTGGTACCCCTGCAATTGCTTTTGGTGCAGAAGCAGGCTATGATACTACTACTGGTAAATTTATGAAGTACACAGCTGGTGTTAGTGTGACAAAACCAGATTCATATGCCTCAATACTTCTGTAAGTTGTCGGCGTGCTCTTTCTTCAAGTTAATTTTGCCATGACTTTGGAATATTGTCCACTGGAGACTTAGCTGCTCTATCTCTCTCAGGGGTGACAAGGGAGACAGCATTAAAGCATCATATTTGCATCTCCTGGGTCCGTCCAAGAGAAGTGCTGCTGTGGCAGAGATTTCTAGAAAGTTTTCCACAAATGAGAACACTGTAACAGTTGGAGGGGCATATGCGGTTGATCACCTGACAGTGGTGAAAGCAAAGCTCAACAACCATGGGAAACTTGGGGCATTGCTGCAGCATGAGGTCATACCAAAGTCTTTGCTTACCATCTCTGGTGAGTTTGACACCAAGGCCTTAGACAAACATGCAAAGTTTGGGTGTGCTATTGCTCTCAAGCCCTAATGATGTTTGCATTTATTGAAGCATTGTTTGAATTCAACACTTATTTGATTTTTTCCCCTGGTGGCAATCAAAAGGGAGTGTCAATAAGGAGTTCCACAGAAGCATGTTTGTAGGGTTGTGGATGGATTTGTTTAATGACTAGGCTTCATAATGGTCCCGTTTTATCCCTCGGTTTTCCTTTGTCGGGTTTGGAGATTGTTCATATTCGCATATTCTAATCTCCATGTGGAGAACTATAAATTTTGATTGATGGGAGGTGCTGATTGCCTTTAATCTCCATTTACATAATTCATTGGAAGGCTGTTTATTGCCAACATAGATATCAGTTCTGAAGTTCAATTCTTTCTGCTACCATATAGTTTGCACATTGCATTAAACTGATCACTGATCAGTTGCATTTTGTCAACTGGTCATCTGCTGTTTTGTCGCGGTGGGCGGAACTGCCTAGTGTGTGCAGTAATGGAACTGCAAATTGAGGGTGAGACAATGCTGACCAATTTGGGGTGAAGGTATGCCATCATGAGAGGTTTTTACGTTTTGCTGTGGGTGAGGGCTGTTTTCAGATGTTGTAGGTTTAGCATGACTAAGTGGAAAAAAAATTACTGAAAAATATTAGGCTTTGGTGTTCCAAACTGCTTTCGGAGCCTAAATTAAATGAATATGAATGTAAACCTTTGCATTTAATCGTTTGAAAGTTGGCTCCGAATTGAAAGAAATGGCCGTGTGATAAACTGAAATGAAATCATTTGCATTCAGAAGTTATAAAGAAAACGAAGATTAGGTACTGCTAGAAAACGTGCAAAGACAATTTTTAAGCTTGAAATTTTAAATGATGCCAGATTTTCTGATCTTCCATTTTGCTTACAAATGATTCAATCAAGGCAAAACTATTTAAGAACATAGAGAATATCGATATGTCGTTTACAAAAAGAAAAATGAAATTGGAAAAATTCAAAAATAAGAAAAATGAAATTTGAAAAATACATCAACTCGAAAATTGAATTATCTCAAATTCTGTGTTTTTCGCTGATAAAACTTGATGGATGAGAGAAGAAATAGATTAGAGCGTGTCAAGAATAGCTGGCGACAGGATTTAGTTTACTGATAGAATGATAATATATATTTTGGTTTTTGGCAAAAGAAAGACTTCGCATTTTGCCCAAGAGTTAGATATGATACAGGCTTTTTCAGTCTTTGTATAGGTGGTTCTGCAGATGGTACTATAGTGGCCAACACAATAAAATTCAGAATAGAAAATAAATTTAGTAGAATTTACTAACAGAAGTTAATATTATGAAATGAACACGTTAAATAAGCACAACAAAACCCATCATAAAACAAGTTCCAAACAAACATTATGCATTCACTAATTATCCTCCAACCGCAAACAACATTCATTAAAGACACCTGCAACACATTAACAGTTAAGAACAAAGAAAATGAAAGCATGCTTCGACACATGAACATGAAATGCAGACTATAATTGACATTGGCAATGTCACATAAATCTTAGTAGAATCTTGTAAAACAAAAATGACATCTCGGCCATTTCAACAATAAATGAATAAGAATACAAACCCAAAACTAAAGAAAAAAATTATAACACATCCTCAAATTCTAAGGCAAATCAATCAAAGGCCATGAATAACGAAGAAAATCCAAAATTATTAGCAGGAACTTCAAAATATATAAGATTTAAATCGCAAAAATCCAGGTCCACATAAAAGTAAAAGGTTTGATATCCTTAAATCCAAAACGTAACACTAACAATAATATCCAAAAACCTCTTAGCACATAAAAGCATCCTATCATTTAATATTTAAAAATGACAAACTTCACCACTCAAGATTTCAAAAATCAATCAACGCCCTGCATGATATCCTCAGCGGTGAACTTGGTACCCTTATCCTTGTCAGCGGCGGCGCGACCCTTAGCCTTACGGTCTAGCAGCGACTTGCGGTCCTTGTCAATGCGGAGCTTGGTGATGACAACCTTGGAAGGGTTGATTCCGACGTTGACAGTAGAGCCATTAACCTTCTCCCTGGTGATACGTTCAATGTGGATGACCCATTTGCGACGGTAAACCTGGACAACCTTACCCTCACGGCCTTTGTAGGTGCCACGCACAACCTGAACTTCGTCGTCCTTGCGGACTGGCATAGATCGAACGTTGTATTTTTGACGAAGGTCAGAGGAGAGTGGCGCGCTCATCAGGATCCGGCGAACGGAGGATGGGGCCGTGAAGTGAGCCTTCCGGTTCTTGCGCCGGGAAGATGAAACCCTAGGATTGTACTTCATTGTGGTGGTGTTTGGTGGCGGTGAAGTCTGCAAGGGTTTTTGAAGAGACTAACGGCGAAAATGTGCAAGTGGAAGCGGAGAAGACAGTTTGTGGCAATTATATAGTGGACGGAGTCAGATACTAGGGTTTTGTTGTTAAGTGGGCTTAATGGGCCAGATCTTTCTGGGCTTTATGGATTTATTAAGGGTTGGAATTTTATTCTACTGTTTAGCTCAATGGGCTCTTTGTAGATAGTTTGGCTAACAATCACGAAGGTGCGTTTCAGGATTCATTTTAAGCAGTAGCCCAATATGACCCATCAGAAGGAGATTCTCGAGTTCTTTAGAGCAATGCTGGCCTTATTATACCCACAACTTGAACATAAGATGTTATCCACAACAATGCACATAAGATGTTATCCAGTCATTGCAAATTGGCAACTCTACGCCGGGGTTGTTTATATGATCACGAAATAGTGGTTAGCAACAATAGAGCTCTAATGTTGAAGATGTAGCATTTGTTGCTCCAGAAAATGAGATATGTGAAGGCAAAACATATTTATAGAGAGTCAAATTTCTTATACTGTGAATTTGCAAATTTTGGGATGAATATAACCCTTGAAATATATTTCTTTTGAAAAATTTATAGTTGATTTTATATCTTTATTAGTGAAATAGTTTATTTTATATTTTATATTGAGTAACTTGGGAAGCTAGCTCCCATTTATTAAAAAAAAAAAAAAATGCACAATTATTGTATTGAGTTATTTTCAATTTTATGGGTTTATTAGGAAACTTATTGGTCATTCTAATGAAATTTAAATGATATCAATAGTCATTAATAAAATTAAGTCTAAATTTTTTTTATATGTTTCATTACCTATAAAAAAATATTGATTGATAAAATATTTTAAAAAATAAATAATGTGATGCATAAAAAAAAATATAGATTAGAAGATAAAACACACAAGTGAATAGAGATTTTCGACTGTATTAAAATATTTTTTTAATATTAAGTGAGGAATGACCGAAACTTTATTTTTAAATTTTTAAATTTAAGATGGAAAGTTACATTATTGTTAAAAAATGTTTGCCAGTACCAAGGCATATTATTTTAGTAACACAAATGCGGTGTTGTGGTGGTGTATTTCATCTATAAAATTTTGCAAGAGGGGTTCACTAGTCTCTCTATATATTGCCAATTGTCATAGCATCCTTCTAGATAATTGACTTCCATTTCATATCTTCTCATATATATGAATATAAATATAAAATCCAGTCTAAACTTAAAAATCTTAAAGAGCCTATAATTAATAAAAAAAGTTTGAAAACAAATCTAATGACATAATCATCACTCATATAAAGAGATCTAAACAAAATATTTTGCCCAAAATTAGGTGAAATTTAGGTTTTAAACATGGCAAGTAGTTGCTGCACTTGGCAATCAATATCAGTAGAGACCTCGTGCAAATTTGACCTTACACTCTTTGCTTTCCATAACCAAATCCCAATCAGTTGAAACTGTAAAATTCAAAAATACCCTATTAACCTAAAAATGGATAATATCACATATCAGATTTTGCAAATATCACATATCAGATTTTGCAAATCTATAAAATATATATATAAAGCTGACAAAAAATTCACTTCATTCAGATTACAATGTGGCAACTCATTTAGAGGATTTAATTGATAGTACCAATTATTAGTTGATAGCTATTACTGATAGTTGATACTTATTACTAATAATTATCATCTAATAACTGATTGTTATAAGTATTTGATAAATTTATTATTAATATTTAGCTATTAATATATTTAATGACCATTAAAATAAATAATAATATTTACCTTTTATTTAAATATTATTTTAAAAAGATAATTTAATTTTTTTTATTTCAAAAAATTGATTAAAAAATTTCAAATTGATTTTTTTATAAATAGGTAATTTTTGACTACCTATCAATTAAAAATATTTAATAACCAAACGCTATAATATAATTATTAGAAATCAAAAAGCTAATACCTACATCAAAAAATTTTATCAATCAGCCATTTATTATTATTATTATTATTTTGTCACATAAACGCTATAGTTCATTTGAAATTAATTTATTGGATGTAAGCACAAACGGATCTATGTAGCAAGAGAGGGCATGTACCCTCCCTTAACTTTTAAAATTTTTAATTTATAAAATTAATAAAATATTTTTATTTTGAAAAATTAAATGTTTAGTCTTTAATGAAATACTATTTAATATCTTTTTTTTTTCGCCTTTTAATTTTTAAATTTTTTTAAGATAAATAATTATTTAGTGCATAAGATTTACTAAAATTAATAATATAGTCTTTTTATTTTAAAAAATTAATTTTTTAATCTCTAATAAAATATTATTTAATCTCACTTTTTTTTTCTTTTTTTTATTTTCCTTATTTTTTTAATAATATTATAATGATTTTTTATTATTCTAATTGAAATATATATTTATTTGATATTTTTTATTATTTTTATATTTTTAAATAAATTTATTTTATTATCATATAGTTGCTTTTTAAATTTTTACTCATTTCTTATATATGAGATAGGTGCTCTTCTAAAAAATTATGCGTCTGTCTCTAGTTATAAACGAATATTTGTCATCTCCTTCATCATTTTTTTTTCTAATTAAAAAATTAAATTTTTATATGCGCTTATGAATAGAAAAGAAAATAAACATTAAACTAAAACATAATATTTTTTTTTAGAAGTATATATTTTAAGATAAAATTAACCTTAATATACAAATAATCAATTATTTAGTTTAAATAATACTCTCTGTACCAAAAAGATAATCTTATTTCATTTTATGTATGAATTAAAAAATTTAGTTATTTTTAATTTATCACATTAATCATTTTTTTTTCTAAAATATCATTATTTAAAATTCTCCTATTATACACTTTTCAATTTTTTTTTTTCTATTTTTTAATATTGACAATAATTAAAGTAATCTTATTTTTAGCTAATTTTATAATTCTAATATAAAAAAATATAATTAATATGTGTGATAATATTGATGTGAATTAATAAATAATATATTTGATATTTACCTACTAAATTAACATATAAAAAAATAAAATTATATTTTGAGACAGAAAAAAAAAAAGAAAATAAAATTATTTTTTTGAGAAAAAGGAGTATAATCATATATGTTTCAAATATATAATAATCAATTATCATTATTTTACAATTATTATGATTAATAATATTTAAATAGCCAGCAGGTTGAGAATTTCATAATTCATGTGGGGATTAAAAATTCAGAAAAAAAAAGGCTATAATACATTAAGAAAATTGCAAAATCTACCAGATTACACATGAAATTACAAGCTTGGCAAGTGAGAAGTCTAAATCAGATTTCTGAAATAAAACAGTCACAGGAATTTGGATCACAATACCATTAATAAAAACTAATATTTTTATTGATTTAATTAAAGGCTATATATATATATAGATGTATATATTTAAGACCAGCATTTATGAGCGTTCACATGCACCCATTAATACAGTATTAATAATACTCCATACACCATAGAATTTATAACCAGAACCAGAAGGTTGAGAATTTCACAACTCACATCACCAAACCCATATAGCCATTCAAAAACCCTAATTCAAAAAGCTTTGAAAAAAAAAGAGACTAAATTTTTTATTTTTTTAAAAAATGAGGGGCTGGAAAGATTTGGGGCTTGTAGACACTATCTATGAGGAAGATTATGAACCTTCTTCTTTTTCTTCTCCTTCTCTCTCTCCATCTATCTCTTCTCCTCAGACACCACCTCTCAATTCTAAAGTGCAGTCATGGTAGTTATATTTATTTATTTATTTTATTTATTTTTAGTATTATATACTGTTTTTAATTTAATATTTTTCTCATTTTTGGTGAATTATAAAAAAGGTCTCTGGCAACAGGGAGAAAAACAGATGTATCGATATATGTCCAAGGAACATGCTTTCGTCTCCATAAGGTTAGTTCTTTCTTCATTTTGCAGAATTCAAATCTAATAACCTAATTAGCTCAATAATGGAGTAATTGTCTCATTATAGGAATTCAAATTCTATATAACAGTTGCCTCATTATTAATTGAAAGAGTTTAGAAATCCAAAACTGTGACAATTTCTTTCCTAAATTAAGGACTTCCAAAATAAATAATATAAGGGAGTTTCTTATCATCTAAAATAATGATTTTAACAGTAACAATTTTCTATTTCCTTGTAATAAAAGGTCAACCATAGACAGGGGCGCAACTAAGTGCATTAATAAGAGTGCATGGTCCCCAAATTTTTAAAAATTTATTCTTTTTCTCATAATTTTTTATATATTTTTTGAAGATATATATATTGCTGCTTTAAATTTAAAGATAAGTATATATTGTCTTTCAGATTTTTTAAAAGTTTATTTTTTTATTCATATTTTTTAAAAATATGTATATATAGCTTCCAAATTTTTTAAAATTTTATTGTTTACTTATATTTTTATTTTATAACACTTTAAATCTTTCTTAAACTTAATTTTTTTAGTATTATATTTTACTACATATTTACATTGTACTAAATTATTTCTATTTCTCTGTAAAAACAGCACACTAAAGACAAACTTAGCTATATATATATGTATATATATTTAACAAAGGTACACACTATACAATAATAAGTTAGTGGTTAACAATTATAGGGTAGAGGCAAGAAAGCACTGTATCTGCAGTGCAAAGCCTAATTCAAACTAGACATCCCTTTGAATGCAGGTTGAATTCCCTCCTTCTCATTGTAAAGGGCGTGAGAGGTTTTACCATTGGGGCCAAGTGCCCAATGACTAAAGTAGGTAGGTAGTTATCTGACATTATTGAAGTAATTTACTTTCAATTGGGAAAAGTGTACATAGGCATTCGTTGGCAGGTTTTGTAATAATAGATAGAGATAGATAAAAAATGGACTAACATATATTGCCCATCACTTTATTTTGGCTTAACTATAACTAGAAATTTGGCTGAACCTAGCTTATTATATATATTGGGTAAAATAACTTGTTATACTTTGATTATGTGGAAGGTAATTGCAACAAGGGGAAAGGTTATGAAAATTACAAGTTTTTCTGCCACAAAATTTGATTTTTTTTCCCCTGGTAATGATTCAACAGCAGCAATATAGATAAATGCAAAAAAAAAAAAAAAAAAAAAAAAAAAAAAAGGAACCTTTCTATTCAATGCCTTTTCAGTTTCTCTTTCTTAATTTATTATTGCCAAAACTGCTCAATGAGGAGAGGAGATTGTTGAGATATTTGACTTTTGGAGTTATATTTTTCAACCACCCAATTCTTATTAATTGATGTGCTCTAATTTGCTTCCAATTATATGGATTAAAAAAAATATTTCTATTTGTGGACTTTCTATCAATTTGATTTAGTTTTGTCTCCGATATATAAACATATAAAGTAACAATATATTAATATGTGGTTTCCATTGATAAAAAGTTTATTCTTTTTAAATAAAATATTAAATTCAAATCTTATAAATATAAAAATAAATACTACAAAAATTTTATTATTTTATAAGTTTAATCCAACTCGAATTTAAATTAATAATTATTTATTTATTGCGACTATAAAATAATGAAATATATTCATTATTTTCATAAAAAAGTATTAAATTGTTTTATTGAAATTAAATATATTTTTATTCGTTAATTTGGATATATGAAATATAGAAAATATATTCATTGAATTAAATACATAAGATTACGAAATATTCATGGTGTAATCAAATATTTCCTCTGATTGACCAAGAAATATTTATGGTGACTTTCACAGGATCCGCTAGTATCCAGGAGCTCCTATCTGAAACGTCAACTAATGGAACTCTCCGAAATAACGCTCCCGTTAAATATAACGGCCGAAACATTCGCCCTTGTCGCAAACTTTTGCTACGACACTCACATAGTGTTAACTCCGTTCAATGTAGCTGCACTAAGAACCGCAGCTGAGTTGCTCGGAATGACAGAGACCAAGAGTAAGCGCGACGAGAACTTGAAGCAGATAACAGAAACTTACTTTCAACGATTCATCGCCGTTAATCGGGATCTCGCACTAATTGCTTTTCGTTCATGTTTGCGGTTGTTGCCGGAGGCTGAGACGGCAGCGTTTCTAGTGAGCAGATGTGTTGAAGCGTTAGATTTGACGGGCGAGAGTGAAGAGATGGACATAATTCTTGACGACATTTTAGGTTTGAACGCCGATGAATTTGAAATAGTCGCGGAGGCAATGCATTGCAGGTTCACTAGTCACGACTTGCTCTACAGGATGGTTGAGCTTTACATCCAGGTACTTTCTTTTGACCATTATTATGTTAAAACATCAAAATAATATGATTGAAATCTATAAAGTATTTTGGTCATTATTATAATCTCTGTATTTAAATTTGATTTATGCACTTAAATTTGATTGTTATTCTAAATGTAGACTCTAAATATGAAACTGTGCACTCAGTGAACTCATTGGATTAGTACACAGTTCGATATTTTTTCTGACCTTTAGGATTTGTTTCGAGGACTGAGGTTTTGAGTTGGAAACTCAATTTTAGCTAAATTTACTTTTAAAAAGAAAATTCCCTATTAATTACAGTTAGCCCTTGAATTGTGTTTAATTTTAATTGTAAAGCATTTTTTTCAATTAACTGTATATTATTGATATATGTAGACAGTGTAGAAAATCATAATTAAGGTTGTGTTTAATTTTTATATCAATTAGTTGCTGGCTTGTGTTTTATGCGATTATATTTTTTTTTATGTTTTCTTAAAATATTTTAATATACGTAAATTATTATTATTATTATTATTATTATTTTATTAAATTTAAAGAAAATATATGGGTCAAATATATTATATATGAACTAGTAAAAAAATAATAAAAAAATTATATATATTAATTTTTATAAATTTTAAATATATGAAAAAAAAGATACAACTCGTATTAAATTTAAATTTAGAGAGAACTGATACTTGACGAAAAATTTTCTAAATAACTTACAATTATACGACTCGTTTTTTATATAATCTTATTTATTATTATTGGAAGTCAGCAATGATTCATTTAAAAAGTTAATCATTTGAAATGATTGTGTATTTGAAATTTGTTATTATGCATATTTTTTATAGTTTTACATCTTGGATGTGAATCAAGGGAATATAATCTAGTTCCTGAATTATATAAAAAAGAGATAATTATTTTTATTGTGCAGGTAATATTTAAAAAAAAAATCCTTTTGTTAGTAGAAAATTCAAGTTCATTAATTTTTTTTTAATATGGCTTTATTTTTGACACAGGAACATAGTGGCAAGATAACAGAAGAACAAAAGATAGAGATATGCAATTTCATAGACTGTGACAAGCTCTCACCTCAACTACTAATACACGCAGTGCAAAATCCTATACTCCCATTAAGATTCATAGTCCGAGCCATGTTAGTCGAGCAACTAAACACTCGCCGTGCTATCTTCACCACCACCGCCTCTGCCACCACTGCAGCCATCAACCAACAACACCAATATGCACCCCAACATCATGACAAAGAGGCCATGATCACCTTAGGCGCAATCCTTCAAAGGGATGCAGCAATTCGCGAAGCAGCTCAATTGAAAGCAGAAATGAATTCCACAAGTTCAAGAATTGAAATCTTGGAAAAAGAGTTAGTTGGCATGAAGAAACTTTTACAAAAAACTGAGAAAGAAAGAAGTATGATGGAGAAGAAGCTTATGCAGGAACTTGAAAGAAAAGAAAGAAGTGTTATAGATTCATCAAGGTCTGCGAGTTTCCACTATGGCTTGAGGGATAATAAGATCGAAAAAGGCGAAAGGGGATCAACTTCTTTTGCTGGTTTTCGGCTGCAGGATGAAAAAACAGGAGACAATATTAATCCAAGAACTAAGAAGAATATTATTGGTATGGGGTTCATTAGTAGATTGAAAAGTACGTTATGGGTATCAAAATCTGCTTCAAAATGCCATAGCTAGAGCAAAATTTCAAGTAAAGAAGATGGAATTGGACTCAAAGTAGATGAAAAATGAAGATATTTTTACTGAGAGCAAAGACAATAGGAGAGCTGATTAATTAATTTCTAGGATAGCTAGAGACTGCAATTTTTTTTTCCTTTCTTCTTATTTTTACCTTTTTTTATTTTTTTTTTAAATTGATATGTACATTGAGTTTTTAACTTGCATTTCTTTTTTTGTTTCTTGGTATATTTTTTTAGAGGACACAGTAACTTTGATTTATCTCAATCTACTTCAGTAATTAGATTTTTGAAAAAGAGAAAATAGAATTTTTTAGCCATGAAATCTCAAGTTTGAATTTCATTTAACCAGTTTGAAATTCAAGAAAGATGTAAATTATTTTGGCTTCAAACTATAGTTTTAAAATTTTAAAATATTATAAAAAAAAATACACTTGAAAGGTATATAAGAGATTAAATACAAAAGTGTTTTGGCCATTTGTTTGATTAAATTTTATATCAAATTTAATCCCTTTGAAAATTTATACCCGTTCCATTAAGAAAAAATAGACTTATTTTTATTTTAATAAAAATTAAAAAAATAATTATTTTAATTAAAATAATAATTTTTATTTTATATTTTCCACAAATATCCTTTATTTATATAAATAAATAATTATTTTAAAAATAATAATTATTTAATTTTTTAATGCTAAGTTTACATATAATTGACTAAAAAATATCAAATTTTAATAATAGTTTCGAGTTGGTTATTAACTAAAAATTTTTTATAATTTAGTCACAACTCTTTCAAAATGATTTCATTCGAAAATTACAGGACGATTTTTTAGCCGAATTATACACGTGACATGACATATATATATAAGACCTAACATATTAGTATATTACGTAAGATGTCACATAAAAAACAGTGCCACATCATTATACCACATAAAGATTGAAAAAAATCAAAATTTAGTGATTATATTAAAAAATATCAAAATTTAGTGATTTTTGAGATCATTTATATTTTTTTATTTTTTTAATTATTTTTTCTATTTCAAAATATTCTTTTAATTTTTTATCAATCTTTTTCATCATTTATTTTTAATTATTATTTTATTTTAAAAAATATTCTTTAATTTTTTTAAGTAAAAATATTTTTCTAATTTAAACTTTATTTAATTTTCATAAATTCAAACAATAAATTTTTCATAATAATTTTAAATGAGATGTTATATTATTATTATTATTATTATTATCATTAAAATTAAAATAAAATAAAAAATTTTATTCTTTGACTTTCTTATCATTTTTGGACGAAAGAATTATCTATTATAAATTAAACTTATTCAATGCTATGAAATTTAGAAATTTGTGAGATTTAATTAAGCATAATAATTTGATAAGTAAATAGTAGAATGTTGATAGGGTGATCACGAGTTACATCACACCGAAGTATCATCTTCTCATAATACTGTTGAACTCTAAGAGATAATCTCTCATATTTAAATATAATTATCTAGTTAATAATAATATATAAAAATAAAAATGACAAGAAAATCAAAAAGTAATTTTTTTTATCTATTATTTTATTTTAACTTTTATAATAATAACAACAATAATAATAATAACAAAATATTTCATTTAAAATTAAATAATAAATATATATTAGTCTAAAAATGAATATGACAATAAAACTCAAATGACTTATAGGTTCATTATCAAATTGAAACAATATTATAACCCAAATTCAGGTTATGGGCTTACATATTTGTAATTTACAATTATATATATATATATATATATATATATATATATATATATATATATATATATATATATATATATAT
>CANXYC011655039.1:0-14923 GCA_948193065.1 Aleurites moluccanus
AATAAGTAAACAATGAGAGGGTGAGTATATAAGATACTCAGTGAATCTATATGCATCGCCAATGAAAATGAGATTTACAAAGGAACCAATGATATCAAATACTCATAATAACCAATTGATAGAAGCATTTACAGTAAATGATAGAATAGATCAATAGGGATATCATAGGTTCAGTACTATAGAGAAAAACAGATAAAGTGCTGGATTGTATAAAATTATACAATCTCCTGTAGCAATCAATATGGACTGTATGTGAACTATATGTGCAATTAAAATCTCCTGTATGGACTATATGCGAATTATATGCACACATAAAGTCTCCTGTAGCAATATCTGTATCATAAGACGAGCCAGGTCTTATGGCTAGGTCCATAACCCATTTCCTAGCTAGGGTATAAGTAATATAAAGTGCACAAGGTCGACAGTATTTTCCTGCTACCCTGTCGAACTGGTAGCTCTGTTATATAACATAAGGTCAACATAAGAAGGAAAATTATCAATGGATACCATTACACCGCAATGGTATCCTCAATCTCAATAAACTCAATATCAATCAATCAATAGCAGTTAGGTAACAAGAGCTCATTAGAATCAATTAATGAGCCTAAAATCAATAAAATATCAATAATAATCAATGAAACGAAGACTAAAGGTCTGACGACCAAAAATGGGAACAAACATATTTTGGACATTTTGCGGTCAAAAGTTGACGCAATTGGCATGTCATGGTCGCTAGCAACGGTGGCATTCAAATGGTTGGCCTACGGATTTTTCGGCATGGTTTCGGCGCAATATCAACATTGCCCCAAATATCAACAAACATGCACATAGAAAGAAATTTATAGGCAACAACCGCAACTCAATTCAAATAAGACATCAAATAAGCAATGGAAACCAAAGAAAGAATAAGGCAAATATCATAGGCAAAAGGTCAATTAGGGTTCGGCCAAGATACCATTTACACAAATGGATTCCAAATTCAATTTTATCAATTAGGGCAAGTAAATTGATGCATATTAGACTCACCTAAGCCTCCAAATCACCAAAAGCAAAGCAATTGCTACCAAATTCCTAAATCCTCGGTTTAGGCCAAATTTGACGATTTTTCTCCAACGAGTTTTCTGCAATGAAACGAACGTCAATTAAATACCTATAAATACCCAATTGACTTATTCTAAAGCCAATTTACCTATCCTAATCCATATACTCAAAATCAATTCATACAACTTTAATTTTAGAGTTTTAAATTGGGAAAAATTGTTTAATGCATCAATTGATGCAATTAAACAATTTATGCATTCCTTTTATCACCTAATTAATTTATTTAAACCAAAAAATCAAACAAACAAACCATTTACCTCAAAACCCCATTTTGGCCGAAATTTACTCCTTCATTGTTCTTCAAAATTATTGATTTTCTATGGTTAATTTTGGTTGGTTAATGATTGTATGGTTTTAGTTTGTGATTTGTAATAATTTTGCTTCACAAATCTTACTTAGAAATTCAAAAAGGATGAAAGAAATGAAAGAAAATGGCTCACGGGTGATTGAAGAGCAAATGGCAGAAATTCTGCCCATTTTGGGCTTATATAATAAGATAAAATAGGTAAATTACACTTTAGTCCTCAAATTTTTTAAAATTTAGTTTTGGTCCTTTTTCGCTCGGTAATTTATTCTGAAAGTTTTGTCAGGAATTAGAACTCAAAGTGAATATTTAAACATCATATTTTAATTAATATTATTTAATAAAAATAGTTTCAGAGTTATTCTGAAACTCGGACCGACAAATTTCACTATTCACCGAAAATACTCTTTTGCTCATTTTTTGAGCGTTCTGTAATATTTTCTCAAATATCTTTTTACTGTATTCACACATCAATATAAATTATCAATTATCCTCAATCCAAATTCAAAAATTCATCCATTGCCCGTTCTGCTATTTTTACGGCAGCGATATCGGTATCGATGTTTTTCGAAAAAATTTTCCGTTTTCACTCTAACTGGTTTTCTAAAATTATTATTGGTTATTTCAATGATTTTAATCTATATACTGAGAATTTTATTCACTAAAACTTGTTATATATTTCTAGGGTATTACAGTACAGAACCTAATTTTTGTTGAATCCCACATCAGGAAAAGATCGGAATTTGACCTCCAAGCTTCTACTATAAATATAAAGCCTCATCAACCTTGTTCCAGGCCCTAAAGTCTCTGGAGTTGATTATTCCTTCTTAGATTTCATCTTTTCTCCCTCCAATACCTATTTTTATTCTTTCTTTAGCTCTCCTTGAGTTTAAAGAATTACTATTTAGGGCGTGTGGAGCTCATTTTCTTTAGTTCTCTTTGAGCTAAAGAAGGACACAATCTGAGGCATGTGGAGCCTCAAAATCATTTTCTAAGTAAAGTTACTCTGTCGATTTGCTTTCTTAAAAGCTAAGAAGACATTTCAACCCATATCCTCTGCTTCATCCAATCGAAGGTGGAACTCCGATCCGGAAGAGCACTCCGTCTGCCAACACCCCTAAAAACTAGGGCAAAGGTATAAACTCTAAACTCACTTTCTTTAGTTTGATAAAGAATCAAAATAAAGAATCAAAAACATGATAAATTGGGCATAAAATCAACCCTCCTTTGCGAGAATGAAGAACTACGTGGGTTTTGATTCCCATTCAACGGGATACGTAGGCAAGCTGTATAAAAGCTTCAAATCTGAAAAAAGACAAAAATCATCTCTTTTTCTTTGATTATTTGCTTTATTTTATTTGTTGAATGTATTCTTTGGAGAATGTGTGATCAACCTAGAATACATAAGGGCTAGAGTTGATATCCCATAATTTGAGATTTTAAGGTGTAATAATTTACTTTTATCGCTTTCTTTTGATTGTTTTACTTGATTGCTTATATTTCAATTGTTCATCCGTTTATTTACTTACTTATGCATCTTATATGTCATTCTTTAATTTTTGATGAAAATCATTTTAAATCGAGGTTAAAATTAAAATCCAAGTTCAACCTAAAACCTAGTCCCCGAATTTTCTTTGGTTTCAAAGACTAGTGCACTTGTTTTCCTTTGGGATAAAATTAGAGTCAAAATGGGTTTTTTCCTTAAATTTTTCCAACAAAAATAACTTAAGGCGGCGACTTTAAAACATCAAAATCATTTTCAAAAGGCGCTAAGGTCATCTCCTCCATGAGAAATTATCCCAAATGAGCATTTCAATCCCATTTTAGCGGACCACAGACGCGGTGCTCGAGCGAGGCCTCACACCAAGCTGACTATTACCTTATCTAGCAGACCTGAGCCAATTTGATAAGGCCAACCAAACTCCATACAAAATTTGACCATATCCTTTCCTAGGTGACCTCAACTGGTCTGACAGGACTAATCCACTCGAAGCCAAACCGAATTCATCCATCCAAGATGAACCCTTAGACCCTAAACTGAGCAAGGTTTAACCACTCTGAAAATGTTACCCTTAACAATCCTCCATACTTGAACAGACTTAGTATGACTCCAATTAGCGATCAATTTGACATCATCATTAAAGCCTCCTTTTATCCAAACTAGGTCCATACAAGAAAACTAAAACCTCTCACCCTCAAAGACCAAATTGACCAAGTCACCCTTTTACACAAATCACCTTCCCTTAAAAGTGGGGCATTCCGGGGCATCTTAATATATGAAATTGCATTTCATTATATTTCATTGCATAACCTTGCTTTCCAAATGCTTTGAATTTGCGTGAATATGCATAAATCATTCAGAACCACATTAAATTACCCAAAAGATAGCATCATGTATGCATAACATTTATGACATCCATAAATTCATGACATCAGACATCATCATGCATTTGTTTGGAATTAACATAAGAAAGGAAAAAAAAAAAGAAAGCACAAGCTGATAGTCCCTCAGATAGAACAGACAATCAAACAAAATAGATAGTCAAGCATAACAGATAATCAAACATAATAAATAGGTCAGATAGGACAGACAATCAAACAGAGCATACAATCAGATAGAGCATAATAAGTAGGTCAGACATAGCAAAAAATCAGATAGAACATAATAGATAATCAGACAGAATTGATAGGTCAGACAATCAGACATAGTAGAAGGAGGAAATAGATAGCCATAAAAAATAAGCAGATGAATAAAACAGACAATAGTTATAAAGTCCAAACAAACAGATAATGATCAGAGCAAGCAACAGGCAAAATCAAAGCAGGCAGACAATGAACAGAGAAAATAGATGTTAATAAGATAGAATAGATAATCAGATAGAATAGACAGTCTGATAAAGAAGACAGTCAGATAAAGCAGATAGTCTGATAGAGCAGACAATTATATAGAACAGAACAAACAGGTCAAATAGAGCAGACAATCAAATGAAATAGAACAAATAGGCCAGACAGGACAAACAGTCAGATAGAGTAGATGACCATACAAAACAAATAAATGGGTAAAAAAGATAACACTTAAAAAAGTCAGATTGGGCAATGATTAGAGCAAGCAGACAACAAAATCAAAGAAAGCAAATAGTGAGTACAGCGAGCAAATGACAAAATAAAAGCAAACAGATAGTGAAATCAGAGCAAGCAAACAACGAGTAAAGCAAACAAATGGAGAAATCAGAAAAAACAGACAGTAAGCAGAGCAAACAGATGGAAAAATTAGTGTAAGCATACAATGAGCAAAGAAAAAAGATAGTAATCAGAAGAATAAAATAAACAGACAATTTCCACTTACCTCCCATATGACATTAGTCCCACCAAACGAGGAAACACCAGAAATAGAAAAAGATCAAAAAATCAAAAATCAATCCAAATGCAACAAAACAGACTCCTAGGGTAGCAAATGACCTCAAAAATCTCCAAGCACATTTTCTTCACTTCAAATAGATAGAGGCATCTAGGTTCACTATCATCAAGTTCGTTGGCCGAAATTGCTAAACTTGAAAGGGTAGTTGTGAATATGTGATTTTGAACCTCTAGACTATTAGTGTAGGTGCTCTAAAGACAATCATTGTAATGATGTTTTTAGAAATATATTAATAAAAAGGCATTATTTATTAATCAGTGTTTATTATTGTTCAGAATAATATTGTATAACTGTTTAATAAAGTCAATGGTATAAACATAGCATGAAGGCATTCATGATATGATCATGATAGTGAGATGCTTATCATGTGTAATTATGTTTTAACCTAAATTTCCCTAGTCATAGAATCAATGAGATTAGACATTATTGATTTGGAAAGACTAGCACATACGTATACTATTTTATTTGATCAAATCATCTGATCTCATAAAGATGCTGACATTGAGATGTCTAAGTATAGCATTTGGATGCTTACTAGGAGTAGTAAGTGCATCGGAGTGATCGCATGAGATAGTCATATGAAAATCTAAACAATGTTAATGACATATCTCTGCATGGAAATGTGCAAATGTCCTTAGACTTGAGATGCTTAAGAGTGATCTAGAGTGAAGATGTTGTACTTTGATTCTATGCCTTGCTCTCCCATTGGGTCTGCTCATAGGGTGGATATTAGGTATATTTTGAGGCACTCATAGATATTTAAGTAGTCAACAAAGAATATCATAACTCCTTTTAGAATGAGGGTTTTACCTAAGGCCTCTTGTATGAGATCATTACTGGAAATCTTTGGCCAAAGTAGATAGTACTTAGAGATAATATCTAAGGAAATCATTTTAGTAATGATGCTCAGATTACAAGGAACTACTGTTCAGGCTAAGTGTGATGTAGCTAGCTTAATAGAGTTAACATAATGTCCATACATTAAACCAAACTTGGTAAAAGGGCTTAAAGGGACTAGTAGCACAATATTGTCCATGTGTAAGGATTTTTTCTTACCATTAGCAATTTCTGATTACTTGGGGGTCATGATGTGTAGCAAGATACCGCTCAAGATCTATTTGAGTTAGAGAGGTTCAATTGGAGAATTGATTATGAATTAAAGGACTTTAATTCATATAATCCTTATTGGACAAGGATTACCTTTTATGGAAGTTTCCTATTTTCGAAATAGGAATTCCACTTAAGAATTACCTAAATTAATTTAAGGAAATTATTAAGGACTTAAGTTGCCATTTAATTGAGAAACCTATTAGGTCACACGCATAAAAGTGATTCAAACAATAAGTGAAATAGTTAATTAAATTATGATTAAATGAGATTTAATTCGTATATTTAATTATGGAGTTTTTGCAATAATTTAATATGATTAAATTAAATATTTAATTTAATTATTTACATGTGATATATTTAATTAATTAAGACCATTGGATTGTGTTAATATTAGGATCAATAAGTCCAAGGTCAAAGGAGTGTTTTTAACCTTTTATTAATGACATTATTGTCATTAGGCTTAATGTTTTAATCTAAGTTGTTAGATTAAAACCTAATTGATCCCAGGGCTAAGGAAATATGATGTGATCATAATTTATTAACCCTAGGAATAAAACACAATAGGTTGGCCGAATTTTAGAACCTATTCTTGAACCAAAAAAATTCAGCCTCTCATTCTTGCTTCTCCTCCGTTCGGCCAAAACCTCTTGTCTTGCACATAAGAGTTTTTGGCTCCTATTTCCAAAAAGTTTATCGTTTGATCTTCGCGTGGATTACTAATGGTGCTTTCTTGCTCTTGTAGGAAAGATAGTAGTTTGCTACAACCCTTTCTTGGTGATTAAAAGAGAAAAATTTTCTCAAATCAAAGGTAAAGATCTTGATTTTCTTTAATGAATCTTCAATTTTGATCTACATAGCCTTCTTGGTTTGGGATTTTTATTTTTATTTTTCGCTGTGCCTAATGGCCTAAATCCCAACATAAACCTCAAACCGAATGCATCAAACCTGACCAGACTTGCCTCAGACTCGGAAGATGGACAAGCAGTTGAAAAACAGATGTGCGAACGAGGCGCCATTAGACAACTCTCCAAAATCCACCCTATGTGTCTAGGGCTTCCAATGTAATACCCTAGAAAGTTCTAACTCGTTTGCATGATAAATTTCTCAGTATATAGATTAAAATCATCAAAATGACCAATAATAATTTTTGAAACTTAGTTAGAGCGAAAATGAGAAAATTTTTCGGAAATCATCGGTACCGATATCGCTGCTGTAAAAATAGCGGTACGGTTGACGGATGAATTTTTAAATTTTGATTGAGGTTTAATGATAAGGTATATTCATGTGTGAATACAGTGAAAAGAAATATGAGAAAATAATTAAGAACACTGATAAAGTGAGCAAAATGGTATTTTCGGCGAATAGTAAAAATTTGACAGTCCGAGTTTCAAAACGACTCTGAAATTATTTTTATTAATTAATATTAATAAAAATATGATGTTTAAACATTCACTTTGAATTTTAATTCCCGATGGAATTTTCGGAATAATTTACCAAGCGAAAAAGGACCAAAAGCAAATTTTAGAAAAATTGGAGGACCAAAGTGTAATTTGCCTATTTTGTCCTACTATATAAGGGTAACTTAGAACAAATTTTTTGATTTTCTTTCTCTCTTCACCCATGACCATTTTCTTCCTTTTTAATGGATTTCTTCCACTGATTTATGAAGAAAAATTGTTACAAATTATAAACTAAAACCATACAAACATTAAACTACCAAAATCAACCATAGAAAATAAAAAAAATTGAAGAACAATGAAGGGAGGATTTTCGACCATTTAGGGTTTTTGAGGTAAATTGTTTATTTGTTTGGTTTTATGGTTTAATTTGGTTGTTTTGATGATAATAGGATTGGGTAAATGGTTTAATTGCATCAATTGATGTATTAAACAAATTTTTCCAATTTTCTAACCCTAAATTGAAGTTGTGAGTTTTGAAGTTGAGTATATGGATTAGGATGTGTAAATTTGCTTTAGAATAAATCAATTGGGTATTAATCAATGTTTAATTGACGTTCGTTTCGTTGTAAAAAATTCGTTCATAGAAAGTCGCCGATTTTGGCCTAAACTGAGGATTGAGGAATTGGGTAGCAAATTCATTGCATTTGGTGATTTGAAGTCTTAGGTGAGTCTACTATGCATCAAATTACTTGCCCTAATTGATAAAATGAAATTTGGAATCCATTTATGCAAAGTGTACCTTGGCCAAACCCTAATTGGCATTTTTGCCTATGATTTTGCCTTGTTTTTCCTTTCCATTGCCTATTTGATGCCTTTGATGAAGATTAGTGAGTTGTGGTTATTGCCTAATAATTGTTTTTCATATGCTTGTTCATTAATAATTGGGGCAATATCGATATTGCACCCAATTCATGCCGAAAATTTTGTAGGCCAACCATGTGAATGCCACCGTTGCCAGCAACAATGGCATGCCAATTGCGTCAACTTTTTAGCCAAAAATGATCAAATTATGTTTGTTCCCATTTTTGGTCGTTAGACCTTTGATCATCGTTTTATTGATTGTTATTGATGCCTTATTGATTTTATGCTCATTAAATTGATTCTAATGAGTTATTGATACTTGACTTGCTATCGATTCTATTGATATTATTGATTGATTGAAATTATGCCTATTGAGCTGGAGGATATCATTGTTGCATAATGGTATCCACTGATATGTTGTTTCTTGATATTGATCCTATTACGTCATAACAAAGCTACCGATTCGACAGGGTAGTGAGAAAATACTGTCGACCTTGTGCACATTATATTATTGGTACCCTAGCTAGGAAGGGTTATGGTCTTGGCCATAAGACTTGATCAGTCTTATGTTATAGATATTGATATACTGGAGACCTATATGTTCACATATAGTCCATATGGATTACTGGAGATTGTATAATGTCATACAATCCATCCCTTTATTTGTTTTCCTTATTTTTACTGATCCTGTGATATCTATATTGGCCTATTATGGCACTTTCTATCATTATTTTCTGTAATTATTTATATTGAGCTTTTGATATCATTGGGACTTCCATTAACCTTATATTTATTTGCGATGCATATAGATTCACTAAGTATCTTATATACTCACCCTCTCATTGTTTAACCATTTTATGAGAGGAGTAGACTGCAGAATCCCGTCATCTGTCATCCGTGGATTTCTGCTTTAGTCATTGATGTATATATTTATTTGGCACTTTGGTATTTTGATGTTCATAATCTTGCTGCTCCATGGGGTATGTATTGGTTATCTAGGACATGAATAGTTGTATATATATGATGATGATATATTATGAGATGTGATGATCATATGACATGTTATATTAACTATTACAGCCAATAGCACTAAATGGCAGATTGAATGACAGAATGAATAGTAATTAAGAATAAATGGATAATTAATTGATGATTATAGATTGCATTGTAGTGATTGATGGGTTCTACGGGTACCGGTCGCCATCGACATCTCCCGTGCCCTAGGATAGTCACGGTCTGTGAAAGCGGGTTATGATAGAGGTGGTATCAGAGCTCTAGGTTACAGACATTAGAGTATAGCTTACAGATGCATAGTACCCGAATTATGGAAGAATAGTGACTAAGTGAAGAATGGAGTAGAATTAAGTATACCATGAAGCATAGGATTTCCATTATTGTCTTTTGCTATTATCGTCTATTATATGTTGATATTCTGCATTTTTGGCATATTCTGAGTAAGTTTTCATTTTTTTCCCGATAGATTACAGAGATATCCGACGATCAAGATAGAGATACCCATGAGGCAGAGGTTGCCTCTAATGAGTCCTTGGTGACGGAGATTTCAATATTAGAGGGTCAGTCTAGATCCCAACGGACTTCAGAGGGTACAGATAGGGGCGATGACCCTTGGAGAGTGGAGATGATGAGAGGACTGATGGAGTTACGTAGAGAGATGGCTGATATGAGATGGGAGCGTCAGCAGGTACCTCCACCACTAGCTCCAACAGTAGTGCCTCCACTTGTGGTACCAGAGGTAGTTCCAGTGGCACCGGCTCCTGTGCAGCTAGTTGGGGTTCAGAGAGAGCCAGCTATATAGGGAGGCCGAGAAGTGATAGAGGAGGGTGGTTTATCAATGTTTAACTTTCTGAAGCTAAATGTCACTACCTGGTTTCTCGGACCGCGACTGTCCCAGGGCACGGGAGATACCAATGGCGACGGATATTCATAGAACCCAGTATCACATGCACAATCTATAAACCACAATATATTATCCATTTTAATTAAATATCATTCAATCTGTTATTCTGTCAATCATTCTGTAAATTTCTGGAATTGGCTATAACAGCCATATATCATATCACATAATCATCATATAACTCATATATACTATTAAGTATCATATACATATGTTCATCTCCTAGCTAACCCATACATACCCCATAGAGCAGCTAGATAATGAACACCAAAAATAATACAAAAATATCAAAAACTATAAATCAGATGATAGTAGCAGAAATCCTCGAAAGATAGATGACAGGATTATGCAGCCTACTCCTCTCCGGAAATGGTTAAACAAGTAAAAGGGTGAGTATAGATGATACTTAGTGAATCTACACGCATCATCAATAAAACAGTAGGTTGCAATAAAGCAATAATATCAATAAGTCAAATAACAGTAAACAAAATATGTAATGGGTTACAGTATAGCCAAAAAGTAAAGTACAAGCTCGGTATCATATGGGAAGACGGATAAAGGGATGGACTGCATAAAAAGAAATCATACAATCTCCAATAATCAGTATGAACCATATAGGTCTCCAGTAACATATCTGTATTAGTGAGCATAAGGCTGATCAGGCCCTATGGCCAGGACCATATCCCCTCCCAGCTAGGGCATCAGTAATATAATGTGCACATTGCCGGCAGTATTTCCCCATTACCCTGTCGGATCGGTAGCTCTGTCAAGCCATATAGGGTCAATATAACAAGGGATACCATTATGCAACAATGGCATCCAACAATCAATCAGTCCAATATCAATCAGTTCAATATCAGTCAATTCAGTTATCAATAAGAACAATGGCAATGTTATAGATAACATACAATCAATGGTAATTGGTTTGGCAATTAAGAGAGTCATGGAACAAAAGTTGGTTCGGTAGAGAAAAATGGTAGGTCAATTAGCATGCCAACGTCGCTGGCGATAATGGCATTCAAATGGTAGGCCTATGGAATACAAACCAATAGGCTAATGGCAAATGAACTAGGCATTTCATCAAACACATGGTGGGCATACAATGGCAAGCCAATAGGTTAGGTTTAGGTGCAAACTTGACTTGCCCAATTCAACCAACACAAAGCTCTATTGTCAACAAAGGTATAGGCATCAAAGAAACACAATTAATCAACATCAAAATGGGATTAAATGGCATGGAAATTCAAGCAAAAATCAAACAAATCCAAGGGATGAATAGTAACAATAGGGTTCGGCCAAATGGAGGGTTTTACAATTGGATTCCAATCATCAATTCAATGTTATAGGCATGTCAAGTGATGCAATGTAAACTCACCTAAAGCTTCAAATCACCTTGAACAAGCCAATTCCACTCAAATTCTCCAAATGGCCTATATAGCACACCTTTGACAAAAGTTGTGTTCTACATCAAATAAACCACTAATTAATCATCCATTCATATCCAATTGACTAATTCTAACATAAATTAACATAAACTAACACTAAATCATCAACTTATTTCTTACAACTTCAATTTAGCCAACCAAATTAGAGATTTCTAACAAATAGCATCAACTGATGCAAATTAACTATAAACCCATCTAATTCAACCTAAATAACATCTAAATAATGAATTAAATCAAACAAAAACACATCTTACCCAAATAGGATGAAGTGGCCGAAATGAAGAAGACCTCCAAACCTTGATTTCCTTAGCTCCTTTCTACAAATTGGTGATGGAAATAGGTTAAAGCTAATTTCTAAGGAATTAATGAAGAAATGAAGAAGAAGAGTGGAAGGGTGGTTCGACCACCATAAGGAAGAATAAGAAGATGAAGACAATTTGGCTAAGTATAAAATATATACTAAAAATCAAATGGCAATTTACAACTAACTCCCCAAACTTTCATCCATCACACTTTGGTCCAAAATCTTCTGTAATTTATTATGTCAATTCTGTTAAGATTTAGATTTCAGAGTGGGGAGTCAATAGGCTTATTTTAATTTATACTTATTTATAAAAATAGTTCCAGAGTCATTCTGTAATCCCAGCCGACCAATTTTCATTATTCACCTTTAACTTCCTTATATTTACCATTTTGCCATTAGTTACCTTTTCAGTGCTCCTAAATGATTTTCACTTCTTTCTTTTTACCAAAATTACACATAAATTATGGTGATATTTTACCCCTAGGTCAACTTCAAAAATTCTTCTATTGACCGGACTGCTATTTTCTCGGCAGTGTTTCCGACACCGCCGCTTTTCGAAAAAGTAACAAGTTCGCTTTCTAACTGTGTCTCTAAAATTATTTCCCACCATTTCAAGACTAATGAACCATAAACTGGGAATTAATTCATGCATGTAAGTTAGGAATTTATAGCGTATTATACTCTACCCCCCTACAAATAAATTCGTCCTCGAATTTAAATAAAACATACCTCACTGCTAGAACAGGAATGGATATCTGCTCCTTATCTCCTGCTCGCTCTCCCAAGTACACTCCTCCATGTACTGATTCCTACAAAGCACTTTGACCATCCGGATCTCCTTATTCTGTAGCTGTCTGACCTGTCCATCAATAATCTCTACTAGAACCTCCTCATAAGATAAATCATCACTGAGATCCACATCTTGTACCTCCAAAATGTGCAATGGATCGGATATATACTTCCACAACATAGATATATGAAAAACCTGATGTACATGGCTCATACTGAGTGGAAGAGCTAATCTATAGGCTACACTACCAATCTTCTCAAGTATCTCAAATGGGCCTATAAACCTTGGTGATAACTTACCCCTCTTCCCAAATCTCATAACACCCCTCATCGATGAGACCTTAAGGAAGACATGATCACTAATTGCAAAATGTACATCCTTCCTCTTCGGATCAGCATAACTCTTCTGCCTACTGAAGGCAGTCCTCATATGATCTCTGATCATAGGAACCTTTTCCATAGTCTCTCTGATCAACTCTGGCCCCTCTAGCTGCTTCTCCCCTGGCTCCACCCAATACACTGGAGATCTACACTTCCTACCATATAGTGCTTCAAATGGAGCCATACCAGTAGAAGAGTGAAAACTATTATTATAAGAGAACTCTATCAACGGCAGATAATAATCCCAGTTACCTTTAAAATCCAAAACACACTATCTCAGTATATCCTCCAAAGTGTGGATCGTCCTCTCTGACTGCCCATCAGTCTGTGGATGAAAAGCAGTACTGAACCGTAACTGGGTACCCATAGCCTCCTGAAACTTCCGCCAGAACTGAGTTGTGAACTGTGTACCCCTGTTTGATATGATCATCAATGGAACTCCATGAAGTCGCACAATCTTATCCACATACAACTGTGCATACTAAGCTGCCGTATAGCTGGTCTTAACCACCAGAAAATAAGCAGACTTCGTCAAACGGTCAACAATCACCCATATAGAATCATAACCCCTCGAAGTCCTCGATAGACCAACTATAAAATCCATATTTACATGTTCCTATTTTCACTCTGGCAACTTTATCTCCTGAAGTAGCCCTGATGGCTTCTGATGCTCGAACTTAACCTACTAACAGGCTAAGCATTTAGACACAAACTGATCTATATCTCTCTTCATCCCTGGCCACCAATAAACATCTCTCAGATCGTGGAACATATTGGTAATCCCTAGATGTACACTATATGCTGAGTAGTGAGCCTCTCTCATAATCTGTTCCCGTAGCCCATCAAAATCTGGTACACAAATATGCTTCACCTCTGTCACGGCCCGATTTCCCGGACCGCGACGGTTCTAGGGCACAGGAGATGCCAATGGCGATCGGCACCCATAGAACCCAGTATCACATGCACAATCTATAAACCATAATATATTATCCATTTTAATTAATTATTATTCAATCTGTTATTTTGTCAATCATTCTGTAAATTTCTGCGATTGGCTGTAATAGTCATATATCATATCATATAACCATCATATAACTCATATATACCATCAAGTATCATATACACATGTTTATATCTTAGCTAACCCATACATACCCCATCCTCTACTGTGAACTCTGTCATCTTTCCACTCTGTACCTCTCCCTTGAGCTTTAGTAGATAAGGATCCTTATCCTGAGCCAGTTTAATATCATCAATCAATAGTGACTTCATCCGAACTTGGGCTATTAAAGCCTAGTTCTGATCCTGGGATCCTATAACACCCCAGCTTAAAGGCTTAGAACTTAAGCTTTAAAGGGGCAAACTTAAGAGATGTTTGCTATGTTTGAAAGTTATGTATTATGCATGTTTATGTTTAAATTGCATGTTTTTGAAAGTTTTACACATGTAAAAGTGCTTTAAAGGCTGTTAGGAAGAAATCGAAAAAAATTCAATTTTTGGTGAACTAGGAGTAAAATGGTCATTTCACAACCCTTCGAGTTTTATGGAAATAAACATGATATTTGAAGGTAGAAAAGAATATTAGGATATGAAAATGATGTTATTTAATTTATATGAAGTTTTGTTGGAGAAATAAACCCGATTGAAAATAATGCTCGGTAAGCTGCTCAATTGAGGTGCTTGAGGTGCTTCGGTTGAACTAAGGGCAAAATGGTATTTTCCTTTGAGATTTGGAATTATATGGTGTTTGCAAGCTTATGGCATTATTTTAGGCTTGATTAAATCTAACCATTGGATTAAATGATGAAGAAATGGATGGTTAGATGAATAGGTTTCACAATTCCTATCATAAGCTCAAAGTATAGGATTATTGGCTTTGGTTTTGGATTTGGTGT
>CANXYC011655072.1:0-20372 GCA_948193065.1 Aleurites moluccanus
ATATATATATATATTGATAAGCAATGTAAATGTCAGAACAACAAAAATATAATAGGAGTCTAACGACATTCATAATGGAACAAAAGTATTACGATTTCCTTATAGGATACATGTGTTTGCACTAACACACGCCCAAAGAAACTTTGTCCCCTCTAGAAAGGACCCTGATACTTTGACTCTATTAGTCGAGTCACTGGTGCACATAGTCCTATGATTCTTTCCTCATAGGGAAGACGTTCTGACTATACACATACTAGGTTCAAAATATAATAGTTATATCAATGATTCTTAAGTACATTTCCAGAATAATAGGTTTATACTATAATATATAGTTGGTTCCAAAGAAATGAGTAACAATACCAATTATAAAACATAGCAATGAGAACAAAAATATATTTATAACAAATATTGTTGGTTCAAAAATTACCAACTTAACAATTTCATATTTCGGAATGGATATTAATGAAATAATCATATTTATGTATATGTAAATACATACAAAACATATATGCATAACTCACCTCCACAAAATAACAAACAAACTACATAAAACTTATATGCATATCATATTTATGTATATGCAAATACATACAAAACATATATGCATATCATAGCTGTCCAACTTAGGTTATCTGTAATTAATTCTAAACAATGCACCTTCTAAAATTTATGAAAAATCGACTACCAACACTCGTTTCTTGTAATTATCTTTAATCATTTTAAATTTTCGTTTAGGATTATTATATATTAGTATAACGGGATATTTGTCAAGTGAAGTTAATATATTGGGTGAGTAAATAATTATTATTATTAAAATTAGGGTTAATTATGATTTCCTCCCTGTAAAATAACCCAATACACTAACTCCCTCCTAATTTTTCAAAAATTTACTAACTCCTTCTGATGAATGTCACGATATACTACTAAATCTTTCCGTCCAATTTTGCTGTTAGTCAACCCTAGAATGATCAATAAGGGCAGTAAAAAAATAAAAAATACCCTTATCATTTATTTTTAATTAATTACATCCTATTTTTACTTAAATTTTTTTTTTAGGGTTAAAAAATATATTTATATATTTTTTGACAACTTTAAAAATAAAATAAATAAAAATATTTTTTATTTTATTTTTTAAAAAATAAAAATACTTTTACTTTTTATTTTCAAATTTGTCAAAAATATGAAAATAAATTTTTTATTTGTATTAAAAAATTTAAGAAAAAATAATTTAATTTCTTCTTAAATTATTTTTTAAAATAAATTTTTTTTTTTAAAAAATATATATTTTTTTTAAATTTATCAAAAAATATGAAAATAAATTTTTTAACTCTAAAAAATATTTTTTAAAATAAAAATATAATGTAATTAATTAAAAATAAAAAGTAATGATATTTTTATATTTTTCCAGTTATTATTAATTATTTTAAAATTGATTAATAAAAAATTAAATAAAATAGTGTATTAATAAAAATTTAATATATTTTTAAAAAATAAAAAAAAAATTAATATATTAAATTATTTTAACGAAAAAATAATAATTAACCCTCAAAATTATTATAAAGAAGTTCTTTTTGGTAGGCATATACGCTTATTCATGAAAAAAAAAATACAGTGAATTTCTAGAAACTGCTCAATTCTTCTCTTAAAATCAATCAAGCTCATTACGAGTTCTCTAATTAAATAATAGCATTTTCCTTTTGATATTGAAAGAAAGGAAAAGAAATGTCAGTCTATTATCGATGGAAGACCTTCGATGACGACGATGAAGATCGACAGGAGAAGCCTCGCCGATATGGAGTCACCGAGATGCGAGGTCCTCAGTATACTCTTTTGAGCCAAAACATGCTCCAAGTATGTCATCTTCTCTTATCTTATGATTGCCTAAAATTTTAATTTTAAAATTAAAATTAATCATGTGATTGATGTAAGGTATGGCTAGGGGGAAGATTATTCATCCTTGATCTTCTTTGCTATCTATGTTTAATTGTTTACTGGTAGGATATTTTCGAGTCGAAGGGACAATTTGTAGATGGGCTTAAGTTCTCTGGGGGTTCTCACAGTCTCATGCCGAAGTCTTTTATAAAAGAGGTAATTGACATGGCCCATCAACATGATGTATATGTCAGTACCGGCGACTGGGCTGAACACTTGCTTCGTAAAGGTCCGTCAGCTTTCAAAGAATATGTCGAGGTGAGGCATGTTTCAAGAGATTTGTGCATGTTTAGCAGGTTTTTATGGAGGTGGTAATATAGTTTTGATACTACGATACCTGTTAGGAATGTAAAAATATGGGATTTGACACGATTGAGCTCAATATGGGGTCCCTTGGAGTCCCAGAAGATACACTTTTGAGATATGTGCGCTTAATCAAGAGTGGTGGCTTGAAAGCAAAGCCTCAATTTGCAGCCAAGATTAATAAGTCTGACATTCCCATGGGTGGTGATAGAGCATTTGGGGCTTACGTGCCTCCAACTCCTAGAAGCTCTGGTAAGGGATATGGTTTATTTACAGAATCATTCATGCTGGCATTGTTTCTGTTTCCTGAGATAATTTAATGATTAAAAGAAGGAAATATGAGCTAGGAGCAATGGTTTATGAATTCAGAATCATGCAGCATCCTTACTTATGGAGTATATATTGACATGATTGCTTTGTCTGTGGATGATTCGACAGCTTTTTAGCTGTTTTGCTGAAAATATATTTTGAAATTAGCTTCTCTACTAGCTTGTAGAAATCATCAGTTGCTATTCGCCCCCTACTATTTTAATGAGATATTTTTCTTATCGCATCAATGCTATCAAGTCTTTTATAATAAGCACTGGCACTTATCTTCTGAAATATCATGAAGTTATTTTTAATAACATTTTCCACATCCAAGGGAATGCGTGTTGGGTTCAAAGTTCAGCATCTTCAACCTTGGATATAAGTCCTGTTTTTTGTTTCTTGGATGTGGTGGTAGAGACTATCTAACTGCAAAATTTATTGATTGGTAGCCGATTTTATGACCATATGCCCCAGTTATCAAGAAGCCTCTGAGTTAGTCCCCTTGCCTCCTACAAACTTGAGATTTATATCTCATTATATGACTATAGTATTGTTTCCTTTATTAACAATTTCAAATGCTGTAAACTTCTGGAACTTAATTTTTCAATTGTGCATTGGGTATATACTACATTTATTCTTGTCAGTTACAGATAGTCCTCGTTTTGCAAACTCTTTATGAACTCAACAGAATTTCCAAAAGTTGAGTTATACCCGTGCAGATGGGGTTGGAAGTGCACAACTTTGAAAGTGTATTTTTTAAAGTTCTTTTTGGTATTAATTACCACCCTGTTTACTCAGTGATGCTCCATATAAGCTTATTGTTTTCAATAATGAGAAAATAACTTAAAAAAAAACACTCTAATTTACACAGTAGCTTTTAATAATTTAAATATCAAATCTAAGGAAGATGAACATGAATGGGTAACTGTACTAAAGTTGATGAAACCCCTTTCGTATCATTGAAAGACCTCCTTTTGCTACTGTAACTGTAACAACTTCAGGTGCATTTCAGTTTAAAATTTTAACTTTGACCTGATCTTTGCAAAAGAACTTTTACCACCCAATATCAAATTATGTTAGAAGCATCCGACCCTGTTTTGTGGTTTGTATTATCTATTGTTAGTGTTGGCTGTCAATTCTGCTTTCATGAGCAGTGTTCATCAAAATGCAAAATGTTGAACTTCCTCTCATGGAAATCCTACAGTTCCTGTCTGAAAGATGTAAATTCCAGGATAAAAAGTATGCTAACTTAGGAGATGATAAATGATGGCGTTTTCTTGTTTATTATAACTCTGCTATTTGTGATTCATGTGGAAAAAGTTAGCACTGATCCTACAAAATACAGTTCATTGCGGCTTAATTTAAGAACCAAGGTTGGGAGTCTACTGCTGCTTAAGAGTAATAACATAAGTGATGAGGCAGCAGCATTGTACCTGTGCTTATGAGAATGAGCTTTACCTCTTTTTTACAGAACTCATTGAGGATGTAGATCTCTTAATTAGAAGGGCTGAGAGATGCTTGGAGGCTGGAGCAGACATGATAATGATTGATGCTGATGATGTCTGCAAAGATGCTGATTTTCTAAGGGCAGATATAATTGCAAAGATCATTGGGCGACTAGGTCTTGAGAAAACCATGTTTGAAGCATCCAATGCTAGAACAGCAGAGTGGTTCATCAAATGCTATGGCCCGAAGGTTCATACTATTTCATTATGCAAGTCATCTTGTTCGTTCATGACATTATTTTAATTAGTTGTCTGTTTTCTCAGGTGAATCTTTTCGTGGATCATTCTCAAGTAATTGGTCTAGAGTGCCTCAGGGGACGCAATGTGGGTAAAAGCAATGCTTCTTTCCTTAGTTCAGCATATTTTCTGCCCTGAACTGTTCTATTCAGTGATTCCTATACCTTGTTAGAAGTCAACTGGTTCTGTTACTGTTATGATATTCTGATGTTTGTTAGAATAATGTACTTCATATTCTCTGTTCTGGAATGATGATTTGTAGCAATATCTATTCCTTGCTGGAAGTCAAATGTATGGTGCCACTGTTGTGATTTTGTGATGTTAATAATAAAGAATGCTATAGACGTGTGACTTGTGTGAGTGATGAAGACATTACTTTGCAATTGGCAAAAACAATTATTTATAATAAAAACAAGTTCTAACTGAAAACCCTATCAATATACTGTACAAAGCAGAACACACAAACACACACACACACACACACACACACACACGTATATAATCATCAACATATGCATCATCCATGTTGTGACATGATCAGGTGAGTGTTGCTGGAATTCATAGGACTATAATTGAACATCTGCTGCAAGTCGGGTCACAATACATTTTGGAATATGAAAAATAATAGAATTGTCTTGGGACGTGACTTATAAGAAGCGTGAGGTAGTAAAGCTTTGGCTTAGCTGGTGCCTTTTGTCTCGCTTTGGAAAAGAGCTAATTTCTTCACACAAGAAAAGGAATCCTAGATGAAATATTAAATGTAGCACGTAGACGTCTTGCCATGATAAATTATACAAGTTGCCAATTTTATCGAGCTTGCTGCTGCTTCTGTTTGTTGGTGTTTTTTTTTTCTTAATGTTTATTACTTTAACACCAAATTTTAATCAATTAAATAATTTATTAATTAAATTAATTGATGAATTTATTAATTGATTAATCAAATTAAAATGGATTTTAATATATTTATTTTATTAACCAATCAAATAATTTTTAAAAGGTTAATAGAATAATAATTAAGAGTCAATTAAAATTTAACTGTGGCATTTCAACTTATACTTTCCTAAAATCAATGACCTTTATGGACTCGCACAAGATAAAAAGTACAGACCAAAAGCTTTGAAAGTCTGAAATTCTACAGATTAAAAAATCAAGTTTGCAAGTCTTCAAGAAATTCTATTCAATAAATACTACATTAACAACGAGAAGATTACTATGTTAATTCAATAGGCAAATTTCTACATAGATTTAAAAATAAGCAACAAGTTTAGCTCTTAAATCACACGTCCTTAAATCCAAGTGAAGCCACCTTTCATATGGGATCAAGCCAATCAACCTATAAATCACAAATCTACAATTCAATTTGAAACCAGACATCTCAAGCACTCAAATTGCTTTTTCTTCATAAAAAGAAGAATTAGAGGATTCAATTTTTATTTTATTTTTTAAATATCAATTACAGATGGTAAATTTATTTTTTTATTAAATTAATAAAAGTTGATATTTATTATATTTTTTTTATCATTGATATAGGATACTAAATTTATGTGTATATATTAATTATTAGACTTTGACTATGATTAGAATTTTTACACTCAATCACTGGGTACTTACCTAGATTCATCATCGATTCATATTTTATAACTAAGTCATGCTACTGAATATTACATTTTTTTTTCTTTTGGTAACATCTGAATTTTTTTGTTTTTTTTTTTTTTTTTTTTTTTAGTATAGGGGAGGGAAATCGATTTCGGATCTATTGTTTATAAGAATATGCACTTACCGCTTGACTATATCTCGGTGTGATTGAATATTGTGTTTTAAGAACAGTTTTTAATAAAAAAAAGAGGAGTTATTATTATTTACTAAATCAATAAAATACTCAATTTGTTTCTTTAGTTGATTATATGTAAATTATCCAAATGGGGGTTAGAGGATTCACACCTACTTCAATCATGTATGGAAACAAAAATTGGGTCAAAGCTAATTTTCTGTTGGAAAGTAGAGTACGCAATCATGGTAAAGATTATTCTTGTCAATTGCCAATGCCATAATAAAAACCAGGTATAGATTCAAGCCCTGGATATTATGGTCAATAATCCCATACTTTAGGCAGATTTCAAGAGCATGCAAATTTAATCATTATGGATGACCTTAAAGTTGAGGCATTGAGAACTTGGGCTTGGGATCGTTAATAGATTCTTGGTGCTTCAAATCTGAATCTTAACATAATAATGAACATGAAAAGAAATATGTATTATGGACCGTTAAAAGAAATACATATTATGGTTGGTCAAGAAAGGAAAGGAAAGAGAGCTACAAAATTGCTGAATCTTCCAAAAGAGAAACAACACGTCGAGGATTACTAGCTTTCCTTGATAGTCTTCCAATTTCTCTGCTCTATAGAACGGTTTCCTATGGGAATTCTCAAAGCTTTTGGGGTATAAATATCATAATAATAAGCAAAAGGGAGGCAATATAGAATAAACAATCGAAATAATAATGCCTGCATTTTTGTTTTCTCTGAAAAGATCATTCCAGTGCAAATCACAGCCATCTGATGTCCATGATCCAAGAGTAAGGACTAATAATCTGACCAACATTCAGACAAGAAAGTTATGTGGATTTGGCTGTTCAAGATCAATTTCTAAACTAAGAGATTTTATTCATGGTAGCAAGAGATGCACAGAGAAGCCACCAAGTTGCAGCCCAAGATCTTTAAGGAGTAGTGACTTTCTCAACCCTGAAAGTCGCGAAGTAGTGCTTAATGACTCCACTTGTGAATTAAAGATTACTGGTTTTGGTGGCAATGGCAGTGTTAAGGGTGTTTCTTCAACTTTTGTGGGTACCCTTAAGCCAGGAACACCTGGACCTGGAGGCTTCCATGAAATGTCTTCCCATTTCAATCCAAGAAAATCACAAAATCTTTCAAGGAAGATACTTGGTGATTCGCCTGTTTTTGGCAGTGGCAATAATTATACATCTTCCAATCCCAGAAGTTCCTTTGATGCTAAATTTTATGATTCTTCAAATCTAATTTGCCAAAAATGTTTTGAAAAGTTTAAGAACTTGGATGCTGTTGAAGCTCATCATCTCTCCAAACATGCTGGTAAAACTCATAAATCAAATCTCTCCCGTTTCGTTGTTTATAATTATCAGGAATTTCCCTGTTTTCAGATTTTTCACATTGTCCTGTTTACCTTTTTAAATGAGAATTTGAATGTCTACTGTATTTGTATTTCTTTTTTCTGTACATAAAATCTATGATCTTGAATGGGAAAAGTTGAAAAGTGATTCAACAAATAATTAATTAACAAGAATCATTATGATAATATATTCATTCAATCACTTTTATTGTCTGTCAATAATTTTTTTAAATTCTTGAAGTTGAACAAATTTGTTTTTAGTCTTTGTTATGGCTATTTGAAGCCAAAATTTTCATATTTTAAATTGTACAGTTTCTGATTCATGAGATTTCTGTTCTGCGAATTCTCACACTGCCAATTGTTATGATTGTTACAGTTGGTTGTCGTTTCCCTCATTGTTCTATATAGCTTTGTAGTAATGGTTTCTTTATTAGATTTTTACTTTTATGGTCTTTATTGGTCAGAGAGAACTCACATGTCACTCTCCTTCTGCAGTTACTGAACTAATAGAAGGTGACTCGTCTAGGAGGATAGTAGAAATAATTTGCAGAACTAGCGGGCTAAAATCTGAGACCAATTGTGTTTATTTAGAAAGGGTTCTCAAGGTCCACAACATGCAAATTACCATTGCTCAATTTGAAGAACATAGAGAATTGGTTAAAATCAAAGCCAGTAAATTGCCCACAAGACACCCCCGTTGCCTTGCTGATGGTAATGAGCTTTTAAGATTCCATGGCACAACCATTTCTTGTTCTCTTGGCTTGAATGGCTCTTCTTGCCTCTGTACATCGAAGAAATGTGGTGTTTGCCAAATTTTGAGAAATGGGTTTTCAATTTCAAATAAAGATCTTGAAGGTAGAATTGGTATTTTTACTGCTTCCACTAGTGGAAGGGCCTTAGAATCTATTGGAATTAGTGAAGATAACATTAATTCTGCAAGAAAAGCTTTGGTTATATGCAGGGTTATTGCTGGGAGAGTTGCTAAACCTCTAGAAAATTTTCAGGAAATGGCAACCCAATCAGGCTTTGATTCATTGGCAGGGATAGTGGGACATCAAAATCCGAATATTGATGAGCTGTATCTACTAAATCCCAAAGCTCTTCTCCCTTGTTTTGTTGTAGTTTGCTAAATAATCAAATTGAACTTAAGCAGGACATTTGTTCTTTTTTATAATTTTGGACTTTCTTGATGCAACATTTATACTTCTTTCTTCCCTTATTGAAATCCGCCTGAAATTTTGTCAGGAAAGTCAATTTTCATTTTTTTTTCCTTATATATTCTATTTACTAGGCCTGTAACTGTGTCTCATTAATCATTATATATGTATTATCTGCCTCTCAAGTTTTGCATTAAATTATAGATGAGGATATTGACACTCATCTTTTAATTTTTGATAACTTTTTTTATTATTAAATTTGATTATAATATTTTTATTATATTATTTAACTAATAACTCTGAATGTTTAAATTTTATTTTCTTTTATATTTTATTATTATTATTTTTATTCACACATATAAATATAAAAGAAAACAAAGTAAAATTTTTATTTTTTAATTTTCATAAGAAAAAAAAGCTTATATACAAAAAAAAAAGTTATATTTACTTTATTTTTTTATTTCATAAAAGTGATATTTATATTTATATTTTTAAAATTAATAAATATATATTTTATTTAAAAATAATAATATAATTTTTCATTTTTATTATTATGAAATAATTTTTTTTTTATTTTATAATTTTATAATTTTTAATTTTTTATATTTTCCTGAGTAAATATGTATTTTTTCACTTTTAATAAAAAAAATAATATATAAAATAAATTCTTAAATTATAATTATATAAACATTTTATTTTAAGAAATTTTTTTAAATTGTGCTCATTGAAAATATATATTTTACTATCCTTTATAAATTGAATAAATTATAGGATTAAAATAACAAGTAAAGAATTAAAAAATCTACTATTACAAGAAATATATTTTTAAGATTATTATATTATTTTAAAAATATATTGAGAGGTACTGATATTTTATTTTTTATTTGGTTAATTAACTTTCTTCATAATAAAAAATTCTTTGGAAAAAAGTTAAAACAAAATATAAAATTTGAAAGAAAATTTATTTTATAATATATAAAAATAAATATTTTATTATGATATTTTCTTATGTAAAATTATATATATATATAATTTTAGTATTTTTTTTTAAATATAAAAATATAAAAAATATTTCTATAAATTAAAAGTAGTCATAATAATAATAAAATATAAATAAAAATGAAAATTAAACATTCTTTTCTTATGAGAATTATTAGTTAAATAATATAATAAGATTATTATAGTCAAATTAAATAATGTAATAGGGATATTATAATCAAATTTAATAATAAAAGAGATAGTGAAAATGTTAAAAATTAAAAGTGGAATATCAATATCACCACCCTAATTTATTTGAATATTATATTATATAATAATATCGTATATCAAACTCAACTTCAATATATTTAAATTTATAAATTTATAACTTTCAAATTATAATTTTGAAATCAAAATTTCAAATTCAAATTTATGCATTTAATCACAACTTTGAATTATGTTCATGCAAATACACATACTTATTAGTATAGATGGCAAAATGAATTCGAACATGAAGATTCGATCCGACTCACTTAATATTGAATTCGATCCAAATTTGATTTGACTTTAAAAGTCAATAATCTGAAATTCGAATTATTCGATCTGAAAGTGATCCATATCCAAAAATTAATCAATATGATAAAAATCTGAACCTGTGAATGAATCGACTTAAAGATACATCGAACCCGCTTACTGACCCATCCAAGTGATCGAAAATTCAACAATGACCCGAACTCGATATCAAAATGAGCCAAACCCGGACGCAATCCAACCGAAAAACAATCCAACCCGAATAATGACCCAACTCGAAGGCCACCTGAACTCAAAGTAACCCAAATATGAGATAACCTAAATTGAAAATGATATGATCTGAAATCACCCGATACTTAAAAGAACTTAAAATCTGCATATAATTATAGATGAGAAAAAAAAAATCTAACTTATAAAATTATTTACTTAATTTTTTCAAAATATTTAATATGAATTCTTGTATTATATATATGTGTGTGCATGAGCGCGTATTATCACATTATATTACCAAACTTTTACTTACAATAATTTATGTATTCATATGATTGGGCAAAGTAAATTTAATATAATGTGGTAAAACTTAAAACTTTGTTTCATTGCTTTTGATTATAGAAAGAAATATATTTTTTCTTCATTATAGATAGAGATATGAATTGAAACACAATAGTTAATGATGTGTTTGATTTTTAAATTAGATTATTTATGGAATAAATTAGGCAATAGATATTCAAATTATGTACCAATTAGTTTTATTTTAAGTTGATGGATAAACATAGCTATTGAAAATTAAAATCAATATTTACATGGGTCAATAGATAATGAATTGGTGGTCTAATTAATTCTCATAATTAATAATTGAATGTAGTATACATATGAAATTTAAATTTCAAATTTTATCATAATTGATAAAGGATTTGACGGTTTACTGCAATAAATTGACCCGAAACCCAAACTGATAAACCTGATAATTGAGATGATCCAATCTGATAGTAATTCAAAACTCCATAATGACCTGATTAGTTGATGACTTGACCCATTAATAATCTAATTCGATAACAATCGAAACTACATCATAACTCAACCTTTTGACGATTTGACTTTGTTGACAACCTGACCTGATAATGACTCAAACTTAATAATGACCCGACCCATAAATTAATACGACTTATTAATTATCCAATTCAAAAAATGACCCGGATTAATAATAATTCGATCTGATTGATGACTCGATCCAATAATGGCATTATACGATAATAATCCAATAATGGCATTATACGATAATAATCCGAACTCAAAATTATTCTAACATAAATTTGATCCGAACTCAAAATGATGAATCCGAAATTAACCAAATCCGCCCATTTACCATCTATACTTCTCAGTTCTCGCAATTTTGGTATTCTTAAATTGTTATAATGTTATTGGTGCAAAAATTAACATGCCTCCATTTTTATTTTTATTTTTTTAAAGATATAATTTTTCACTGTATACAATCAATTTTCAAATTGCAACAAGATAATGATAAAATACATTTAAATATTTACTCTAACAAAGTAATCAACCAAATAACCGTACAAACCATCAATCAATATCAGTAACGTAGGTGTTTGAATTCAATTGTTAAATTAAAATTTTATCAAATTAAGATTTTGTCAATTGAAGTTTTCATATTTACTTAAAAAATTCAATTGAAATAGTGTTTGAAAGATATAATCTAATTAAAAAAGTGAGTTCAATTAATGTCAAACACCCCAACAATGTTTTTAAGTGATTTTAAAAAATTTAATGAGTTTTGAATTCCCAAATTGAGAATCCAAACACATTAATATTAATGAAAATTGAATTGAAAATATTTTTATTTTTCAGATTCTTCATCTTGAATTCTTATTGCTGGATTAAGATATTAATAACATCTGTTATGATATAAATATATATTAAACTTTTAATATAAAAATAAATTATCTAACCCTTTCATATAATTTTTAAAATTAATTCTTCTAAATTTATACGCTATTAAAAATGCACGATTAAAGCTTAAAAATCAGTAGCTAAAAGCTTCCTCACTAATTTTTTACTGAGTGATTAGAGAATTCGTCGGAATTTAGCTACGGATTTTATGTTGTAAATTTTTGTGACAAACTAAATTTCATCGCTAATCAATCGTTATTTTTATAAGTTATTTTTATTATTTTTTAATTTTTGTTGCTAATCTATTATTATTTCTTATTTTTAAAAATTTTAATATTTAATATTCATCATTAATCCATCGCTTATTAACAAAAATAAAAAATAAAAAATTTAATTAAATCTTTTATTAATTTATTTATTTTTATGTAGTAATTAACTTTTATTAATAAATAATCTATTTAATTATAATCAACAATTAAAATATATTTAAAATTTATTTCTTCTCAAATTAAATAAAAAATAAAAAATTTTAACTTTTCATTTTTTATTTATGTTGGATATCCGAATTGGATCCATAATGGAAAACTTGATCCATAAGATCTTAAATAACTACTTATTGATAGTTATTAATTAAAATAAAAAGATAACTTCTCACTTAGGAGAAGTTATATGCACGTAAAAAAAAATAAAAATAAAAATAAAAATTGCTCTATCAGTAATCTCCCTGCAAACAAGAGGAATTAATTGAGTTTTCATTAAATGATTCTGAATTGATCAGTGATTCTGTCTACAAATAATGTATTTCCATAAAAGAAAAATTCATAAATTTTTTATTTTCTCCTTCTTTTATTGGTATCAGAGTATGAAAGACATGAATTCTTATCTTAATTAAATAATTCATAGCCTAAATTAATAAAGAATAGGATTAATGGTATGAAATTGCAAGAAAAATCCCTTATTAATTATGTCTGAAATTAATTTCGATATACTATGAATTAGACCATGATTTTTTTACAAACATGTTCTACAAATATATGTAGTTTGTGTATAAAATTTCATAATTTAATTCTTAGTATTTTATGAGTTATTGGTATTTAAAGTTTCTGAAATAGTCACTTTTTTTAATTTCTACAATTTATTTCCTGAGAATTTGTGAAAGAAATTTGCATAATTGTTAGTACTTTTCATAAACTTTCCAATGGTATATGACTTGTATGAATCAGAGTGATACAGCCAAAGTAATTACAATTTAAAATTTTAAAGACTAAATTTAAAAAAAAAATTAAAAGTTTAGGGACTATCTAGAAGTAGAAGATGATAAATATTGATTATGTCAAATCTCATTCTTGACTTAGTATGCAGTTAGTCCAAGCACTAGGATATCGAGGTTTTTTTGGCAAAAATAATTAGACCAATGAACTCAAAGACCCCAAAAATTCCACAAGAAAATTTTCAGACTCCAGAAATCATGGCAAAGAGTGGACTACACTATACGTCACCAACGAGTGAAGGGTGCTGGAAAGCAGCACATGGACTGTCCAAAATGTCCAAACCACACGTCGTTTTGGTGGAATGACATGTCGTTTTGATATGTATTTTTTAAAATATATATATATATAATATTAATTTTTTCTGCCACTTAGGACGCATGTGGGGACGTGTGTCAACCCTTCTGGGATCCAATTAGTTTTTTGTTAAATTTTTAAATTTTAAATTTTAATTATTATAATTTTTATGTGGTATAAAAATTTAATTTTTAATGTGAAAAATTAATTTTTCTTGAATATAATATATTAAAAATTAAGAAATTATTTTTGGACCTCAGAAAAATCTGATTTTTTTTATAAAATTACTTTATGTTCTATTGAGTTTGTTTAACATATAATTTGATTAAAATTTAATAGTAATTTACGTGTTTTGATTACATATTAATTGTATTATTTTTTGTATTTATTATTGAAAATTATGACAATCACCGTAAGGACATCTAAGGTTATTAGGACTACAAATCAACGTAAAAAAGTGAATGAAATGATTAAAAATTTAGAAAATTTAGTAATTGAGTCTTCTGGTGAGTGAGTGATAGATATGGTCAACCATATCATTATTGTCAATTATAAGATCCAAGAGATTATTGGGGAAGGCGGTTTACTCACTCAATTTGAGAGGTATAAGGCTTTGAAGTCTGCATTACCTCGACGATATAGGGATACTCTGGACCTCCTGTGGTCATATACTATGATCCATGAGTCTTATGGAAGACTCGTCAAATTTTTTGTGAGGGATTTTGCAAGAACAATTGAGTTACTACAGTCAAGTTCTGGTCCATCCGAATTATCATCCTTCTTTCTAAGACTTCCTTTTGAGCTTTATTTGAGGCTTATTAATTATATTCTTGTTAATTTCCTATATTATTAAATTTAGAATTTGTTTCTAATTTAATATTGTGTTTGGAATTTTCAAATTTTGTATAGTTTATTATTTAGGTTTGGAACTTATATATGTATTTATGAATATTTATGTTATTATTGCATTTATTTCAGTTTAATTATTTATATTTTTAATTAATTGATGCATATTTAATTTATGCGATTGAATATAAATAAATGTATGAAATATTACTAAAATAAATGAAAAATTCTAAAAGTTTTAGTAATTTTAAGAATGAGATCTTGTATCAATTAATTGAGTCAATAATAATATTATATTAGGACTTTAGATGATGATTGGAAACATTGTAACCTTTTGATTCTAGACCTATTGTGAGTAATTATTGGCATCATTAATTCATGACAAGGTAGATGTATGTATTGCTAGACTTTAATATTGTGTATATGTCTAGTGTAGAACTATGCGTTCTACCATATGGCTTCTGCTTCTAAAAATATTATAAAAAAACTCAATAAGGGCGAGAAATTGAATGGTGACAATTATGAGATTTGGAGCATGAAGGTACAGTATGTGCTGGAAGAGCAAAAGGCTCTTGAGATTTTAAACGCTATTATGGAGGAGCCTGAGGAAGGCAACACGACCCAACATAAAAGGGATAGTCAATCCTATGAAGCTTGGAAAAAGAAGAACTCTTGAGCTTGCATTATGTTGAGGAGCAGCATGGATGATGATGTCATGCGTGAGTTCCAGAAGTATGCTAATGCTAAAGACATGTGGTCTACATTAAATGCGAAGTTTGAGGTACATCTATTAATAAACTCAGATCACTAACTATCAAGTTTGACAAATATAAGAAACGTCCTGAGCACTTAATGGAAATTTTTTTTTTAAGGCAAATGTCAAATATGATAACTAAGTTGAAAAATGCTAGTCATACTTTGACAAATGAGCAACAAGTCCAAGTTGTCATCAGGTCCTTACCTCATAGCTGGGAGCATATGATAATGCATCTGACCTATAATGAGAACATTAAAACCTTGAAAGATGCTATACTCTACCTCGAGCTGGAAGATGATCGCATCGAATCTGCTAAGTCAAGTACTGATGTGTACATGGCTGTTCCAGCTCACATGAAGGTTTAGAATGGAAGCACAAGCATGAAGATGGGTCCCAGCCAAATAAGGGGAAGAGAGAGGCTCATCTAAGTAAGAAACCCAAGCAAAACAAACGTGGCAATAAAAAGAGCAATAAGAAGAGGAATATAGCAAATGTAAGATGCTATAACTATAACAAACGTGGTCATTTGCTCGAGATTGTGCCGAGTCAAGAAAGGTACCTCGTTATGCATATGTTAGTGAACTTTGTGTTTCTAACAATATTTTTTTTTACTAACTCATATCCTTTGTGGATTGTAGACTCAAGGGCTACAGACCACATAGTGAAGGATTGAGAAGCCTTTGTGGACTTCTGATGAGTCCCACATAGAGAAAAGTGGATATTTATGGTAAAAAATGCAAAAGTTGAATTAAAAGCGATTGGCACATGCAAGTTTGTCATGCATGGTGGTCAAACCTTGTTCCTGCATGATGTATTATTTGCTCTTCATATTATCTAGAATTTAATTTCTGTGTTGGTGTTGCTTAAGTTAGATTTTACTTGGAACTTTCGTGAAGTGTGTTAATTTATCTTTGGGAATATTTTTTTTATGGTTCTGGTCATATTTCAAATGGTTTTATTGTTATAGATTTGGATTATAACTTTAATAATTGTAATATAAGTTTTTCTATGTTTGCAACTTCACGTGATTATGAGAATGATATGAATGTCTAGCATGATAGGCTTGGCCATATTAGTCAATAAATAATGAATAGGTTATCCAAAGAAGGATTAATGGCTAATATTGACAAAGTAGAATTGTCAACTTGTGAACATTATCTAGCTGGAAAAACTACAAGAAAACCATTTGGAAAAGGAATTAGAGCCGATTTTTCATTGCAACTAATTCATTATGACGTGTTTATGAATGTGAGAGTTAGGCATAAAATATTTTATTTCATCACATTTATTGACGATTTTACTTGATTTGGTTATGTCTATTTGATATCCCACAAGTCTGAAGTGTTAAGTTATTTTAAGAACTATATGAATTTAGTTGAAAATCAATTAGACAAAAAAATAAAAGCAATAAGAACCAATCGAGGACAAAAATACTTATCTAATCAGTTTAGAGAGTTATGTGATGGAAAAGGGATACAACATCAATTAAGTATTCCCAAAACTCCTCAACAAAACGGTATTGCAGAAAGGAGAAATAAAACACTTCTTGAGATGGCACAAGCTCATTTGTCTATCTCCTTTTAGGGAGATGCACTGTTGACTGCCACATTTATACTTAATCGAATGCTTACAAAATCAGTTGCCACCACTCCATATGAGTTATGGATTGGTAGAAAACTCGATCTCAGTGTTTTGCAACTTCGGGGATGTGCTACCTATGTACATGATTCCTTTCATAAATATGGAAAATTGGGTTCGAGAGGAAAGAAAAGTATCTTTATAAGGTACTCTTAAACCTCAAAAGGTTATATGTTCATAGGTGAGCAAGACAATGGGAGTGTAGCTGAGTTTGAATCACGTGATGTCACATTCTTAGAGGATGATTTTCCTAAACAGGGTGAGATAGGTCATGACTTATTACTATTTGAAACCATAGATCAAAACTTATTACTATCACCTTATTCGAGTGGGAGGATTTTGACAGATGATGTCCCGATTTCATCATCTCATGCGAATGAAGGTGATCCTGGTCTGAGTAGAAGTTATCCTAGTCTAAGTGGGATCAATTTGAGAATTGATGAATCTTAATTGCGACGAAGCAATCATATAAGCATTCCTTGTCATCGTTTTGAGATTGAAGGCAGTGAAGTTTTTATAATTATTCCATAAAAAAAGGATGAGCCAAAGAACGTCAATGAGCCTCATTCTTATCTTGTTAAGGATAAATGAATTAAAGCAATAAAAGAAGAAATGGAGTCCATGAGGTTTAACCAAGTTTGGGAACTGGTTAATTTTCCAAAAAGATGAAAAGCCATAGGGAACAAATGGGTTCTTAAAATAAAGAGAAAAGTTGATGGTACCATTGAGAGGTATAAAGCTCGCCTAGTTGCGAAAGGATATACACAATAGAAAGGAATTGATTATGAGGAAACTTTTCACCTATTGTGCAGTTTATCTCAGTTCACTTAATTTTAGCTATAATTGCAAGCCTAAACCTTAAATTACTTTAAATGGATGTAAAGATTGTTTTTCTCAATGAAGAGTTAGATGAAGAGATCTATATGGAACAACCGATAAGTTTCATTAAAGAAGGCCATGAACACCAAGTTTGTAAACTTTTGAAGTCTATCTATGGCCTCAAGCAGTCTTTTAGGCAATGGTATATATGTTTTCACAATGTGATTGTTTCGTATGATTTCATTATGATAGATGAGGATCATTGTGTGCATACCAAAAGGTCTCAGGATAAATTTGTAATTTTATCATTGTATATCGATGATTTATTAATAGTTGAAAATGACAAGAAGTTTATATATGACATCAAAACATGATTGTCATTTAACTTTGAAATGAAGGATATAGGTGAAGCTGCATATATTCTTGGAGTCATGATTTCAAGAGATCATCCAAGGAAAATATTATCTCTTTCGTAAGAGACATATATCAGAAAAGTACTTGAGCAATTTAAAATGTAAGAATGTAAACCCATAGATACTCCTATTGTTAAAGGCGAAGGCCTAAGTCAAAGATTGTGTCCCAAGACTCAAGAAGAAAAGGAACAAATGAGTAGAGTTCCTTATGCTAGTACGATTGGTAGTCTTATATATGTTATGATGTGTACAAGACCAGACATATGTTTTACCATTGACATGGTAAGCAAATACCAATCTAACCCGGGCCCAACATACTAGAAAGTTGTAAAAAGGATTCTATGGTATCTGAAAGTGTCACATTCCAATTTTAGGAAATGTGACGGTTCTAGGGTTATATATGTCTATTGGTTTAAAATGTACCCATATTTATCATTTTGCCATTTTTAATTTAATTTCTATCTTATTTTCCCTTTAATTCTTTAAATACTTTTCTACATTTAATTTCTCCCTCATATTTTTTTAATACACTCTTTATAATGTCTATTTTAATGTTCATTAAGGTCACTTTGTCAAAAGAGTTACAATTATTTAATTAAAAATCGAGTTCTATGCGATACTTATAATTAAACTTTTTTAGAGCTTCTAACTAGAATTAATTATTTCATTACCTATTTTATTCAATTAAATTCTCAACTAAATTCTATAATTCCTTTTAATATCTATATTTAATTTTCCTTGATTAATTTCAGTTATTGATCTCTTGAGAATCTCAAAAAAAAAAGAAAAAAAAAATCTACCTGATTGACGGTTCATTCGGTTTTTCATAAATCCCTTTTAATCTCTCAATATTTCTTCTTAATTTCCTTTTAAACTTGGGTGAGTTATTACATTCTACCCTCCTACAAATAAATTCGTCCTCGAATTTAAAGACAACAGTCTTACCTCAAGTGGAAAACAACTGAGGATATTTCTGTTGCGTAATGGATTCGCTTTCCCAAGTGCATTATTCAGTACTTTGATTCTGCCATAGTACTTTCACCATTGGGATTTCTTTATTCCTTAATATTTTTAACTGTCTATTCATTATCTGCTCTGGAATCTCTTCATATGATAGCCTATCATCTACTTCAATCTCTTGTACTAGAAGAACATGTGACGGATCCGATAAGTACCTTCTCAACATAGAAACATGAAAGACTGGATATACATGGCTTAAGCTCGGAGGAAGAGCTAAGCGATAGGACACATTCCCAACTCTATCCAGTATCTCGAATGGCCCTATATATCTTGGTGATAATTTTCCTTTCTTTTCAAATCTCATTACTCCTTTCATTGGGGAAATTTTTAAGAACACATTATCACCAACTGCAAATTGTACATCCTTCCTCTTCGGATCCGCATAGCTCTTCTGTCTGCTGAATGTTGTCTTCATCCTGTCTATGATGATTGGCACTTTCTCCATTGTTACTCTGATCAGATCTGGACCTTCATTCAGCTTATCCCCTGGCTCATTCCAACATACTGGAGATCTACACTTCCGGCCATACAATGCTTCATATGGAGCCATTCCAATTATGGAGTGATAGCTATTGTTATAAGTAAATTCCACCAGTGGTAAATACTGATCCCAACTACCACCAAAATCCAGAACACACAATCTCAACATATCCTCCAATGTTTGAATGGTCCGCTTAGATTGCCCATCTGTCTGTAGATGAACATTTCAGTTGAGTTCCCATCGCTTCTTGGAACTTCTGCCAAAATTGAGACGTAAACTGAGAACCCTGATCTAAAATGATGGATGTTGGTACCCCATGTAAGCATACAATTTTATCAACATATAACTGTGCATACTGAGCTGCTGTATATGTTGATTTAACTTCGAGGAAAAGAGCAGACTTCGTAAGTCGATCAACTATTACCCAAATGGAATCATAACCTTTTATAGTTCGTGGCAACCCAACAACAAAATCCATAGTTACCTGCTCCCATTTCCATTTTGGTAATATGATTTCCTGTAACAACCCTGAAGGTTTATAGTGTTCAAACTTCACTTGCTGACAAGCTAAGCAAGTAGACACAAACTTAGCTACATCTTTCTTTAACCTTGGCCACCAATAACTATCTCTTAATTCATGATACATCTTTGTTACTCCAGGATGAATACTATAAGGTGTATAATGAGCTTCATGCATGATCCTTTCCCGCAGTCCATCCACATTTGGCACACACCATCTGTGACCCAATTTCAGTACCCCATTCTCTACTTTGAAATCAGAAGACTTCTCCTCTGACTTGTCTTCTTTGTACTTTTCTACATCTTTCTTT
>CANXYC011655273.1:0-61558 GCA_948193065.1 Aleurites moluccanus
GATGATTGGTGAAGAATGCCATTTTGAAGCGTGTAAGTTTGAAAAGAATCAAAAAAGTATTCTTTGGCATTGTCACTTCTCAACGTATGGATAGAAACATGAAATTGTGTTTTAACCTCAGTACAAAAGGTACGAAAATGAGAAAATACTTCAAAACGATTTTTCATTAAATAAAGCCATGTTACACGAGAAAAATCATCAACAAAAGCAACAAAATATCGAAATCCAATTTTAGACACAATGGGACATAGAACCCAAACATCTGAATGAACTAGCTCAAAAGGAAAATTGACTCGTTTATTGACACGATGAACTGAAGACAGACGATGATGTTTTGCAAACTGACATGAATCACAATCTAAGGAAGATACATTATGAAATTGAGGATACAATTTCTTCAATAAAGGTAAAGAGGGATGTCCCAATCGACAATGTGCTTCAAAAGAAGTTAAAACAACTGAACAGGAAATGGATTTTGTTACTTGAGTATCCAGAATGTAGAGCCCACTTGATTCATGTCCTTTACCAATAATCCTCTTCGTCATAAGATCCTGAATAAGACAATAATCAGGAAAAAATAAGAGACAACAATTAAGCATACGAATAAGTTTGCTTACAAATAGTAAATTAAAAGAGAATCTCGGTATACTTAATACAGAAGACAAGGAAAGTAATGGAGTTGGATTAACAGTGCCAAAACCAACAACAGAAGACGTAGAATCATCAGCTAAAATAACATTAGAAGAACAAGTGTGAGACTGAAATGTGGATAAAAGACTAAGATTACTTATCATATGATCTGTGGCACCAGAATCAATGACTCATTGGGTGAAAGGGGATGACAAAATAAAAGAGAATTTCTGAAATATTTTCTGGTTTTTTTACACAAGAATTACAACATATATAGACAACAATAATGATCAGATCCCTTAATCTTAGGGTCTAATATAGTAAGAATAATCATATCCCTTAGTCCTAGGCCTAACATAGGAAGCAATACAGCAATAACTACAGCAGAAATATATACAGTAGTAATGAAAATCCTAGAGAGATAATTAAGGACTATACAGCTATAAAAAAAGCTAAATAAGGAAAGAAGAATATATTGACATCCCCCCTCAAATTAATGCTGGTAAGTCTAGCAACATCAATTTACTACTGAGAAATTTGTGTCGTTGGCACGTCAAAGCTTTTGTAAAGACATCAGCTATTTGAAGATCAATAGCAAGATGAGGAAGAGTGATAACACCGCGAGTAAAGGCCTCCCTAATGTAGTGACAATCCACCTCTATGTGCTTTGTGCGTTCATGATACACTGAATTTGTAGCTATTTGAATGGGACTAGTATTATCACCATGAAGTGGAGTAGGATCAGTTTGAGGAAATCCAAGTTCAGAAAGAATGCCACTTAACCACACAATTTCAGAACAAGCTGCAGACATGGCTCTATACTCAGCCTCCGTGGAAGATTTAGAGAGACAGTCTTGCTTCTTACACTTCCAAGAAATCAAGGCATCTCCAAGAAATATGCACCAGCTTGTTGCAGATTTTCTAGTATACGGGCATCCAACCCAATCTGTGTCACTAAACGCAGTCAAATGAAGAGCAAATCCTGTTGGAAAAAACAACCCACGAGTTGGTGACCCAAATAAGTATCGAATAATGAAACGAACTGCAGCAAGATGAAGATGTCAAGGAGATTGCATAAATTTGCTAACTGTATGGATAGCATATGAGATATCAGGCTTTGTAATTGTGAGGTAGATAAGACTACCAACAAGTCGCTTATATAAGAAAGGATCAGGCAAAAGCTCGTCTTCATCTTTTCGTTATTTCACATTCACCTCCATTGGTGTATCAACAGCAGTAGCATCCTTTAAACCAGCTAACTCAATGAGATCTTGGATATATTTATGTTGATTTAAGGACAAACCATGATCTTGAGAGTGTACTTCTAGCCCAAAAAAGTGTGTGAGATGTCCAAGATCTTTCATTTGAAATGTACTATGCAACATATTTTGAAGCTTAGTGATCAGCCCCATGTCATTACCAGTGATGATAATATCATCGACATAAACTAAGAGAAAGACCATACCAGTGGTTGTCTTATGAAAGAAGAGAGAAGAATCATATTGACTTTGTGTAAGAGAAAAGCTGAGAAGAGTGCTGCGAAACTTCTCAAACCAGGCTCTAAGGGCCAGCTTCAACCCATACAAAGAGCGCCTTAACTTGCAAACTTCATGAGGAGCCGTCATTGACATACCGGGTGGAAGTTTCATGTGAATCTCTTCTTTAAGATCCCCATTCAAGAAGGCATTTTTTACATCCATCTGATGTAAAGGCCAAGATTTAGAGGATGCAATAGCTAGAATGATTCTCACCGTAGTCATCTTAGCAACTGGTGCGAATGTTATTTATAGTCGAGGCCATATTCTTGTTTATTGCTAAGAGCAACCAATCGAGCTTTGTATCGATCTAAAGAGCCATTAGACTTGAGCTTCACTGTATAGACCCACTTACTACCAATTGGCTTAACATTTGGAGGACAAGAAACAATGTCCCAAGTACGGTTTTCCTCAAGTGCTTGAAGTTCTGCTTCCATTACTTGTTGCCAATACTCATGTTCCACAGCCTGTTTATAACAAGTAGGAATAGAAATAGAAGACAAAGTAGTAGACATAGCCACAAGAGTTGGAAAACCATACCTATTAGGAGGTGTGTGAGTTCTAGAGCTTCTTCGGAGAGGAGGTGGATCATTGGGAATTGGTAGAACAGTATCAGATGCCTCAGGAAGATTTGGAGGAACCTCAGTGAGACCTATATGAGAATCAGATGTGGGAAGAGTGCATCTATGATAAACATAACTAGGTTTAAATCTTTGTACTAGTGTTGACGACTCAGAAAAATGCGGTAAAATATATAAAGAAGGGAATTTTGAAGTCTGATGTGTGCTAAAGAAGAGCTGATTTTCAAAAAAAATTACATTCCTAGAGACATGAGTTCGACAAGCACGAGGATCATAGCAAACAAAGCCTTTTTGGGTTCCAGCATATCCTAAGAAAGCACACTTGACAGATTGGGCAGAAAGTTTATTTCTCTCCTGTGCAGGAAGATGAACAAAACAAACACATCCAAAAACATAAAGATTGGAATAATTTGGTGCATGCCCGAACAAGCGAAGGTAAGGAGAATCATTGTTCAAGTTGGGAGATGGTAATCTATTAATCAAATAAATAGCAGTAGATCTTCACACCAAAAACGAGAAGGAACACAAGTCTCAATGAGAAGAGTTCGAACAATATCAAGAAGATGACGATTCTTTCCTTCAGCCACACCGTTTTGTTGTGGAGTGAAAGGACAAGAACATTGTGATATGATCCCATGAGTTTGAAGAAAAGATTGAAATTCATTAAACATATACTCACCACTTGAATCAAATTGCAAGATTTTGATTTTGGCAGAAAATTATGTTTCAACTAAAGCAAAAAAGACTTTAAACACAGAGAAAACCTCACTTTTAGACTGAAGAAAATATACCCAAGTAAAACGAGTGAAATCATTGATAAATGTAACAAAGTATTTGTAATGTTCATGAGAAATTACAAGTGCAATACCCCATACATCAGTATGTACTAGTTCAAAAGGTTTGGCGGTGCGGGTTTTATGCAGTGGAAAAGGAAGAGTTTTGCTTTTACCAAATTTGCAAGATGCACAATCAACAATATCATTAGAAGTCGAGTTTTTATTCTCAAGTAAACCAGATTTAAACAAGACACGAAGTACATGAGAATTAGGGTGTCCTAAACGCCTATGCCACACCTTATTATAACATTGAACAGCATTACAAGCATCATAATTTGACACCGGAAAGGGAGAGAGAAGCAAAGGAAAGAGACGTCCCACTTTAGGTCCCTTCGCGATCATCTTCCCGGACACTTGATCCTGCACAAGACAACCAGAATTTGAAAATTGAATGGTATAATTGTTGTCAACTAATTGGCCGACAGATATAAGATTAGTGGACAGCTTAGGAGACAAAAACATTATTTAAAGCGGCTGAAATATCACCAATAGCTGTTATAGGTAAGGAATTACAATCGGCAGTATGAATTTTAAGATTTCCTTTACATTTTTGAACATTAGTAAAAGGTAAGGTAGTGTTGGTCATGTGATTGGAAGCACCAGAATCAAAATACCAAGGCTTAGGAGCAGAATTTTTGCTACCTGAAATGCCTAAAGCAGAAAAGGCAGAAACTATCATTTGTTGGACCATTTCAAGAGTAATAGAAGACTGACCAGGACTAGGAGCATTCGAGGAACCAGCCATCGAGGCATTGTAGGTAGTTTCATATTTCTTTGGAGGCCGAATGGTACATTCTTTGATGATATGCCCTGTTTTCCTACAATAATTGCAGAATTTCTTAGTACAATTAGTGTCAATGTGACCAAACCCTTTGCAACTATAGCATTGGACGTTAGTCATATCTCTTCCTCCTGTAGACTTCCCTTGAGCAACGTAGGCAACAGGAATTGGAGTAGAATTTTGAGCTTGCTACTCCATGACAGCTTGTGTAATGAGCCGTTGTTCTTCCTTGAGAAGCTCTCCTATACAAATATCCAATAAAGGAATTGGATCTTTGTTCATCGTGTTGAACCTGATTGCTTCAAACTCTCCCCTTAAATTCATTAAAAACTGGTCACGCTTGCTAGTCTCATGCACACTTTGGATAGCAATGAGTCCTTCAGGACACTTGCATACACAATATCGGTGTACTCAGCCCAAAGATTCCCAAAAGAAGAATAAAACTCTTGGATTGACATACTCCCTTAACTGAGTTGACTCAACTCGAGTTCCAATTGAAACCTTCATGCTATGTTGCTTTGGTTGTAAACTTTCTTCAAGTAACCCCACATTTCTCTAGAGGTCTTATAAGGCTTGAAATTAGAAGGATGGCGGGTTCCACACTTCCAAGGATCCAAGACATAATCTGAGCATCCTTCACCTCCCATTTCAAGCTGTCAGGTGTAGGATCTGTCTCATCAATACGACTCCATAATTCCTTTCCCTTGACAAAGATCTGAAATTGGAATGCCCAGGCAGAATAGTTCTTGCCATTAAATCGAACAAGAAAGTGTTCAGATCGTTCCAAAGACAAGATTCAACCAGAAACAAGAACTAAGTAATCAAGTCCAAGAAAACAAAATAAAAGAACACGAGAAACCAAGAACAAAACACTAAGATCTTAGAGATAGACAAGGAATCAGACACAAGATAAAATGATCTCAGAGTTTTAGCTCTGATACCATGACAAAATAAAAGAGAATTTTTGAAATATTTTCTGTTTTTTTTTACACGAGAATTACAACATATATAGAAAACAAGAATTATCAGATCCCTTAATCTTAGGGTCTAATATAGTAAGAATAATCATATCCCTTAATCCTAGGCCTAACATAGGAAGAAATACAGCAATAACTACAGTAGAAATATATACAACAGTAATGAAAATCCTAGAGAGATAATCAAGGAATATACAGCTATAAAAAAAGCTAAATAAGGAAAAAAGAATATATTGACAGAAGAAAGAAGAAACGTATTTGAGTTACCTGACTCAGCAATGGCAGTCATAGGACGAGATGAATTATGCGATGCTTCTTGGTACTGAGTGAATTTAGCAAATTCTTCTGCAGAGACTGTAATTGTCTGGGCAGAGGATGAGCTAGAGGAAATAGTAGTTGCAACATGTGCTGAGTGGGTTTTCTGATTCTTATTGAGCAATTTCCGGCACGTGCGTTTGGTATAGCCTGGCTCATGGCAATAATAACAGACTACTGTTTCTTGACCCCGATTGTCTCGAGTACAGCCTCCTTTGTTATTACCTCTATAATATGATAGCCTAGTCTCAGAGCCTTTATTATGACTAACAAGAGCACTAGAATTTTGAACAGATGGAAGAACACAAACACTTGTATCTATACGTAATATTATTGTAAAAACCACATTTAAGGAAGAAATCTCAGCACTGCAATGAATCTGGGATTTAGCAGTCTCAAATTGAGAACTAAGACTAGCTAAAAAACTCATTATAGTCATTTGCTCCCGTTGAGCGTGCTAAACTTTGATATCGGTACTAAATGGTAACAAGACATTTAATTCTTCATAAATCTTTTTGAAATTCATAAAATAGGACTAAAGAGATTGATCTTGTTGTTCAGTACGATAAAATCCTTTGCAAAATTCATAAATACGAGAAATGTTTCCCTTTTCAGAATACATGAATTCTGAGTATTTCAGCAATTCTTTAACATATTCACAATGGTTAATCAGACTAACAATTATAGGATCTATTGAATTATGAAGTTGTAAAAATAAACGAGCATCAGCTCTCAGCCATTCTTGAACAGTATTGCCTGTGGATGGATTATCAATGAGATGATTGTCCTTAAAAATACTTCGTAAATAAATTCTAATCATCTTACACCAATCCAAATAATTTGGACCAGTTAATTTATGTTATGTAATTTTGAACATCATGAGAATAATATCGATCATAACCAAATTCTTTTGTTCATTGCCATTGACAAATCACAGCTTCACAATAGGATTTAAATAATAATTTTCAGATTTAACCCACCAAGCAGAAACAAAATTATCACAAATCATTGAATAAACTCCAGACCCAAAAAAAAAAAAATCCACTTATCCAATCATAATTTTCACAGACCTAGTAGCAAAAGAAATCCCCCAAGACAAGTAGTAGCCCAAAATTTGAGTATCTCAAAGCTAAGACACAACCGGCAACAGATAACAAAAAAAAACAGAGAGAAGACGAAATCTTTCTTGTGAATGGTGAGTACCGAAGCAAAGAAGACAGCAGGGGCGCCGGAAAGAGGGAAACGACGCTGGAAATCAGAATCAGAAGGTGGAGCTCCAAGATACGCGCCTCCAAGCGGCGGCGCGTGAGACAGGTGGCAGATGTTTCTGCCCCGCACGTGAAGCTCACGTGCCGAGCTTCAAGGGACCGAACTTCGGGGAAGCGCCCATTGGCAAGAAGCGCTCCTGTTGACACCGATGGCCTGAGTAAACAGTCACTCAAATAGGGTAACCCAAAAACTTCAACCTTCTGCTCACTGGGCAGAAGAAAAAAAATGCAAGAAAGATTTATATTTGAAGCTCTGATACCATGAAAACAGAGAAGAGAAAATATATTTCTTGTAATTCATCATAGGTACAAACCTGTATATATATATATATATATATACAAATATCAAAATATATATAAGGAAATCTAAATTAAATGCCTACAATTAAGCTTATATCAAATCTTACATGTTGTTATATTTATGTTTTTATAACACTTTTTACTATTTTTACAATTAAATATATTTGATTTTATTTTATATACAATTACATTATTTTTTTTTAACCTAATATTAATTTAAAATTTAAAAAAAAAAAATTTACTCATGAAAATTACTAAAAATAAATAAAAAAAGTCTAATTTTTGAAAAAAAATACAAATTTGAGTATATTAATTAATGAAATAGACAAATTTTGCATTGTATATTGAATTATTTTTTTGAAATTTTTTTATCATCGATACTTTATCAGTGTTTTTTTCCAAATTTATAATAAAATAATAATGATTTATAAAAAATATTTTTGGTTTAAAATCGACAAACCGAAAGTAATCAAAACGAAACTAACCGACGGTTTAGTTTTTCAAATTAAAAAAATTGATTTGATTAGATAACAATCTTTCAAACTGACCAAACCGAACTGATGTCACCCCCTACAAGCACCCAAAACTTGGATATGATCAAGTAAAGTGTCCATTCACTATGTCCAAAGGGCTCTTATAGTACTTATGTATAAATCATAGACTTTAATCGCGGTCGTGTTTGCATGTAAAGGAAATGAGGTTGTCCCGACTATAACGTAACGATAACAGTCAACCGCTATACAATTTTTCCACAAAAAATTACAAAATGAAAAATATTGACACAAAACACTAAATCTAAGAGTTATAAATAATTAATAAACATAATATTATATAAATAAAGACTCAACATGTATAAACTTTTGACCAAAATTAATAATTTAGTATAGTAACTAGTATATAATTTTTTTTTTTTATCTCTCTTATATGTTCAATTCTTTTCCTTCTATATGTTATAAATATTTCAACTTTGCCATTTTTTTTTCATTTTATATGTTAATCTTATTATATTAAAAAAATAACAATTTTACTATTAATTTTTAAATTTACTATTTATTAGTTTTACTTGGTGATATAAAATCCATTATTGTGTAAATTGAAATTTTTTTAATTAAAAATATATAATAAATCATTTTCTATATTATACTCTATGTTAAGTAAAATAAAATGACTAGTTATTGCTATTTAATAAAATTAAAATTAATAATGTAACATCCTAGTTTTTAGCGAAACTTAATAATAGCAATTTAATATATGTTTTAATAAAAATAATAATGATAGGTAGCGCAAAATATATTAGAATAATATCCATTGAACTTAAAATTATTCTAGAGATAACTTGAAAGGTACGAGTAAATATATGTATAGAAAAAAAAAAAAAAAAAAAAAAAAGAGTTTTTGCTCAAACACAAGACCACAAACAATTTTGATAACCTTTTACCATCCAGTCAATTTCATTTCACTTGTCATTATGTTACCTTAAATTATTTATTAATAAAAGCATCAGTTAATGATAATGATAATAATAACAACAACAATAATAATAATAATAATAAAATAGAGAGGAATCTTATGTCAGTAAGAGAAATAAACAGATAAGATACAATAAAGATAAGCAATAAAATGAAAATGATAAGAAAGAAAGAGAACGTGCGAGAGAGATAGTGGAGAACAAAGAGAACGGGAGAGCGAGACAGAGGAGAACAAAGAGAACGGGAGAAGAGAGAAATGTGCAGCTACCAACCAACGATTCTGCCACTACAGACTGAAAACCCAACCCACCCACCAACAAAAAAATACACCCATAGCCTATTTTGGCTTAGGTCATTGGAAACATAGAGAAAATGAATAAAATTGAATGATGGAGAAGAAAACATGCGTGACCCAACAAGCCACCTCCATTAATTCCGGCGAGCTAGCTGTTGTATAGACTACCACCATTCTTTTTCTTCCTCAGTATTATACTCACGGCTAGAAAACAGTTCCAGGTAAGCTAATATAATTCCATTGACGATGATAGCCTATCTACTGCAAAAAAAAATATATAGAGAGAGAGAGAGAGCCAATGTAAGCCGTTACACTTGCAATTGAACAGCCTTAAGGTCGTTACCGTTATGTAACTGCTGTTAAGGCCGTTGTAGCTCCATTTAGTTTATGCCCGTTATTTAACGGGTGTAACTGTAATGGGCAGCCAAAAACCCATTACATATCGGCAGCCAAAAACCCATTACATATCGGCCATTATGTTATGTAACAGCCGATATTTAATTCCATGGTATAAATAATCAACCTGAGGAAAGGGAAGGGAAGAAATACACATGCACACCAACAAAGTATCAAATTAGCAGCGACTGATCATAGGTCATTCCCCCATGAGACACTGCCAGCTCAAGACAGAGCACGCTCTATTCTTCCTCTCCCTCACTCCCAGTCATGCTCTCTTTTTCTCTAACAAAGCAATACCCTGCTCAACTAGGCCTTAATCTGAAGTCAGTTCAGGTCAGCTAATGGATCTGTTTTCTCCATCAACCCAATTTAGAGAACATAAATCAGTTGTGTGACAAAGAACACTCATTACATCAACTTCTAATACCTGTCAACTCAGGTACTAATAACACCATGTAAAAGCCATAACCATTGTTGGATACCCACTCCTTTTCATACCCTGTATCACCCCCTATCCTCCTTCTCATCCAAAACTTCCCTCTCTACTGCAAGCATCCAAATGTTTACTAAGCAAAGATTAATAAACACCCTCAACTTTCTATACATAACCTTTACTCTTCCTAATCAGAAAATATAATATCCCACTGAACTAAATAATGTAAAAGCCTCATCCACTCCTTACCATAAGAAATCTATTTGTATTTTCTCGGTCTCTTCATTAACTGAAGCCTAAATAGAAAAGGATAACAAGAACTAGGCAGACTAGATAAAGTGCTCTTTTATCAAAGTAACTTCCCAACCTCTACCAGATGTTTTCTCTTTTATCCTGCTAATTTATTTTTCTACTCTTTTCATACCAAGATAGCCACAAAAGATACCTCTGAAAATTTCATACAGAGAAGCAAACCTTACATGTAGTCACCAAATTAAATGTAGTCACCAAATTAAGCAATTTGAAGTTGTATAGCCATTAGAACTTGGAAGAAGTCTCACTTTGAGGTAAGGAGTGGCAGATATAAATGGTAGTGCCAAAAGCACAATCATATTGTGAAACAAGTATGGTTGAAAGCACTAACAAGATAGGTGATGCAAGCTTTTAAAAATAAAATCTTATAACTTAATTTAGTAAATAGGTAAAATTATTCTTTTACCAAGTCCCAAGTAGATGAATCCTGCACAAAAAAAATTTCAGCCACCCCACTAACACTTTAAATATCATTGACTTCAAACATCAGATTACTTGTCACCATCACATTAAGTGACTTTAGGAAAATTAAATCAACGATCTTTCATATGATTACTAATCCTCAACATTTTCATGCAAATCCAAATGCAGTGATAGAAAAATGAGCATGAGGCATGGCCATTTGATTACGTGTTCTACAAATTTCAAGACCAGAAGTCCAGAAGTGATATACAAGAGTGACAGAACAGGAAAAAACATTTAGGTTAGAAAATGAGCATAGCCATGAAAACCCCAATGAGTAGCTGATCATAAGTTTGAATCAATTATAGAACATTTTGCATGCAGTGGATGTCATTCAACGAGAAAGGAAAATTGTGCCAAACACACATCATTGGTCCTCTATATTACAAATATTCAATTTGTGCAGATTATAGAAAATGAAGTTTGTAAGATAAATTCATGCAGAAGATGATGCCCTTCAGTGCAGAGAAGGCTAAAGAAAAGCAGCAGCAATCCAGTGGAATAATACCATAGTCAGGGAAACATCAAACTGAAGCACCTTGTCTAAGTGTCTATTTAGCATTGTGTTTAAAACTACTTTTCAAATTTGTATTTTCACTTTCTATTTATTTTTTAAAATTTTTTGTATTGATTTCAGTAAACCATGATTTGCTAAGGTCTAAATATTCCAAACACAGTTTGCTATAAACTATTTAACCACAATGCCAAATGGACGCTTACGAAATGAAAATACACAAGACAAATGGCCCCAATATCATAACATAATCTTGCAATCATATGACTTCAACGGAGAAAAATAAAATTTCATGCTTGCAAGAGTAGAGGCATATAATTGAAGCTAAGGTGAACACTAAAAACAAAAGAAATTTCTACATACACGCATTCTGTGGGCCAGCATCCTTCACAAAGGGACGACAAAAGGCGAACAAGTTCCGCGGTCCTGAAAGGAAATTCACCCTCTAAGTTGCAGAGAAGACAACGAATAGGACCATCAATGAAACTTTCCCGGTCCCAGAACTGACTACAAAGTGATTCCTGCATATTTCAATTGCGAGAGTCTCTCCAATCAATAAACCATTTAGCATACATAAAAAAATAAGAAGGAAATTAACAATTAACTGCTAAGATAAAGGCAACAAATACAAACCTCTCCTCGATAGATTTTGCAGAGAATATCCAATATGAGACCACGGGTACTATCTTCAAACTGCAGCAAGGAGAAAACAACCAAAATAAATTAAAAATAGAAAAGAAAATTAAAAATAAATGCCTTACATGCAATTTCAAAAATTAGAACATATGCTGTTACCTGAAGGTTTACCTCATAAGATGCAACAAATGCAGAAACAAAAGTTCTCAAGACACTTCGATAACCAGCAACAGGCCCCTAGAAACGAAGAAAGCAGAATGCGTAGCAACCAAACAAATGCAAGTCAGCATTATTAATCTCACTATGAAGAAAGACAATATAGTCCCAGAAAAAAAGCTACAATAAACACTTGAAATGACTGGTAAAACCAGAACCCAGCCATAATAACCAAAAAAACAAAAGACTAAGCTGAGAATGCCAATTGATCTTTCATCCCCCAGTGTAGTAAAGAGAAGCACTAAGCTTTCAAAATTCACAAGAAGGTTCAGAGAACTACATTTTATTTTGATTATTATCCCCAAGAGAAAAGACTAGTCTTCTTGAAAAGATCAAATCCAGAATAGCATATGAAGCTATAAACATCAAATATAACAAAGTCCTTCCCTTTGTCCTTGCATCCCATAAAAATTAAGAAGTTTGAGCATTTCAGTATGAATCTAAAACAGAAAAGATAGATTTTATATTGACATATCGAGGGTTGAGAAAGGCAAAAGCAGGATAGACACAGGCAGGGAGTGGCACAGTAAGAAATGTAGACGACGACCAAAAACTACTTCATATCCTTCAGCACATAATAAAAATACGAAGTAGCACACTTGTAACCTCTTAGTCCAATTAAATAGTAGTGTAACCTCTTCATCCAATTAAATAACTTACATCTGACTCCTTCAGCAAGCTGCTATCAAGAATTTCAATAAAATAATTCAGCGATGCACTTTCAAATGCTTGACGAAGATAACCAACATGATCAATCTCCTGGTAAGAAAAAAGAAAAAGTCAATTTTAGAAGCATTCAGACATCCTGGTTTAGGGAAACTATTTTAAACAATCACATACCATTAGCACATTATTTTCTTCTTTTCTGGGAAGTGATGAAATTAGACAGAGACATACTGCCCACGTAAGCATTAGTGGTCCTGCTTCTTTAATTTCAAAAGCATTAAAACTAGATACCAATGCGTCCATTTGTTGAATATCAGTCAAGGAAAATATGGAAGCACCGGGCCTATGAAATAACCAAACATGTTCAAGCAATCAGAACAAGCACATAAAGAAGACAATGAAAAGAATGTATTTTGGAAAAGGCAAACAACTGATTTAAGAGCCATTATATCATAAGCATCAGTATTAAATTATGTAAAATAATCTCTGCAGCTTTTGTCCAAAACCTAAACTCCCAAATCCCAATCTACCCCCCCAAGCCCAACCAACCCCCTCCCCAAAAAATGGTTACAATAAAAAATAAAAAAAAAAAAAAAAATTAGTAACCATAGCGTGCCAAACAAAAATCCATGAAGACCTATGCAAGAATTCATGTTATTCAAGACTAACTTTTATATAGTTTTATTGACTCCTTTCATACCATGAAGCACACTAAGTAACTAGGGAAACATAAATTATTCAGTTTTACAAGCACCACAATAAAAGTTTAGCTGACTCATACCCCATAGTACAGCTTAATATTAATCAGCACAATTTGTAAAAGACAACAGAACGGCCACTGGCTCAGCAATCACTTTAGTTGTTGGCAGTTAGTAGTTCGCAATTAATGGCATAGATTTAAATCGCAGTCGCAATCAGTTTTGCAGTCATGGTCGCATGTTACAGTAACGGCCAACCGCTACACAATTGTTCCGCAAAAAATTGCAAATGAGAAATTTTGACAGAAATGTTTAAATCTAAGTGTTAATAAGCATAATACTCTATAAATAAAAACTCAACATGTATACATTTTTTACCAAAAGAAAAATGAAAGAAAAAATGATAATAAAGGATAAGAAAACAGAAGAAAAGAGAACCTAGGTCCGTTAAACCGTTATGTAACAATCTTAATATTCAAACAATTTTTTTTGCCCTTTTTAATGGGCATAACAGTAAGGCTACCCTTATTTTCCGCTACATAACGTAACGGCCATTTTTTAAATCCATGATTAATGATAGTTGTTCTCCACTAATAATTGCAATTAAATATAAAGTGTTTGATTATACAATAGTTGGAGTGCACAATGACATAAGAATAAATGGGAAGTTACGAAAAAAGTAAAAATAGCTTGTCAAGCTCTTTCAGTCGAATGTATATGATAGAATTATAAGGGTCTAGAAAAAAAAACACCACTCTTTTAAGTTGTCTGCAAGAAATAGAAAAGAATTTTCAATGGATGGCATAAAGGTAAATGTATATTTTCTTTATTAAATAACACTGATTAGCTGGCTTTTTCTTGTCAAAGTCCAGTGGTGTCTCCATAAGCATGAAGTTCAGAATCTTGTTACATTCTTCAAGTTTGCAAGCAGATTTTGCAAAACATGTGACATTGGAATAATAATTTGACATAATTCCATACTCTTCTATATTGGTCAATGTTTGACTAACAGGAGGAAGTCTCCAGGATAGGGTTTTAAAAAACAGTTTTGGAATTCAAAACGTGTAATGGAATCATATTGAATCAGACCATATAGGACTGAATCAGTTGCCACAATCGTGAGCAATTTTCCAAATTTTGTAAAATGACTCGAATAAATATGAAGTAAATACTTCAATCAAATATCATTATAATTTTGTGTGTCTAATAATTTAGAGTGACAAATATATAGTCAAAAAAATCCCTTATTATAAAATTTGATTTAAAAAAAATGTGATTTCTAATTACGCATATCATAACGGGAGATATCGTATCAGTAGGCTAAAAACCAATACAAAACATATAGGCTGATATTTAAAACCAAGCTCCAAGATGGAAGAAGAACTTCACAAGTCTCTTCTACCTTTCGGCATATCAACATCTAGTAATTACCAAGAGGTGCTTTCACTAAGATTACACCCAGGTGCGCACTTTATTAGACAATTGACAGCAACTTTTAGAGGATCGCAAACCTCGGGCAAAGCAATAGCACTGGATATGTAATGGGCACAATGGACATGAGACTACCTATGCAAGTAAACGTCTCAAACACAAAAAGACTATTCCATAGTGGTTCCCATTCATCCCCCCCCAACCCCATGGCCAAAACAATTAATATCAATTCACTAGATTACACACAAATGTAGAAGAAATAGAACTAAAACCATAGTAGCTAGAAACCTGAAAGGGATTTCATCATGGACCAATTGAAGAAGATTTTCTAGGTCCAAGGTTTCCATAAGGATGAGTAGTAACTGCACTTTGGCATGATAAGAAGACTTTAATGCTTCAGTTGATATCGCCAATTTTCCAAAATTATAAGTCCCGGATAGGATTCCCTGTGGCATAATGTTAAAAAGCACAATTAGGTAAAGAAAACAATAAAGAAATCAGCTTTCACAAGGGGAAAACAATATACCTTGTAAAGTGTGCATAGCTTTTTCCACGTTTCACCATTACAAGTACAAAGTGACTCATAATAAACAAGGAAGAGAATGTCCAAAACCAAATTGTCTTCAATCAGTGTCTCCTCAGCCCACAAAGTGAAAAGATCAATATTCTATAAAGCATTTGCACAATCCAAATCTAATGTTAAGATCCCAAAGCGTTGATTCAAACTTGAAAGAAAAGAAGCAAATATCAATTTCCTCATTTTTAATGGACGTCTATTCAGAGAAGAAAATCTAAACATACAAAAAGAATCTATAAAATTTAATGAAACATGAGAGCGAAACAAAGACATACTACTCCAGTGTTTAAATTACACTATGCATGTCGCATGACTCCATAATAAATAAATAAACCTATAACTAAATGTGACCTTAACTTCTATTTGCATATGCACTCATTCCCACTTTTTCTTCTTTAGGCTTTATTTATTTCACAAACAAAACTTTCCCAGAAAAAATTTTCCATATTTTCTAGTGTTTTTGGCGTGCATAGGAAAATTGATCAACAAAAAGTGTTTTGATGGTCAAAAGAAAAACTAGTTTATTCTCAAGGGAAATGACTTCCTATTTTTAGAACTGAAGGTAATTTTACGAACTTGTAAAAACTCATAAAAGGACGAAACCCATAAATTAACCACATTGCCACATACCCATTAATCACCAACTATCAACAATCACCATCGCTAGTCTTTGACACATCATTCTCTCTTTTTCCTTTTAAGGCTTCCTTCATTTCACAGAATATATTTCCCTAAATCATTTGCTACATTTTCTAGTGTTCAATAAACATAGGAAATTTGGTCAACATAAAATGTTTTCCTAGTCAAAGGCAGGCCAATTTATTTTCAAGGGAAACGACTTACTATTTTCACATCCTTAAGCAGACTTGTATAAACTTATAAAAGTGAAGAAACCTATAAATGAGAACCGCATAATCATAAACCCATTTGTTCACATACCATCTATTATTACCAATCACCATAATACATGACTAGCAATTCGCACCACAACAATATAGACTTGTATAAGTCCAAATGTTTCAAGGTCTTTTTTGTTGAAAGAAAAGTAATATTTTCAATGTACTCAAAACCATATTTTTAAATAATGGTTTTGAATCCAAAATTGAAAATCATAATCGGACTGAATCACTCTTAATTGGACTAAATCATTCACTCACCACTTCTGTGAATTTTTTCAAACCACTAGCAAATGACTTAAATCAATATAGGATAAGAAAAAATAATTTTACAAGATAATATGTAAATAATATACAATTGAATTTAATTTTGTACTTGGATTCATAAGGAATTTATTTATTTTTATATTTAAATAAATCTAATTTATACCAAATTGTATATATATGAAATATACTTTTTAATCTAATCCATAAATTTTATGTTTAATCAATGAGTTTTTGATTTAGTGATATAAGAAAAAATTTAAAAATTATGAGATTTTAATTTCAAATCCCAATCAAAATTAAATTTACAAAAAAAAAAAATTGCTTAATTATTTTAAAAAATAAATTTGTAAATTTTTTTAAATCATATATTCATTGTAAACTAAACATTAGTGAAATAATAATAATAATAATAACAAAAGAAAGGAAGAAGTGAATAGAAAGGAAAAAATGCAGAGTATAGATACATTAAAAGTGTTACGTCTATGGATAAAAAAAAAATAAAAGAAAAGAATGAAGAAGAAGAAGAGAGATAGGTAGACAGAAAAGAAACAGAGAGCGAAGGAAGAGAGAACAAAGAATAGAGAATTTTCTTCTTCACTTGTGGTTCCACTATTGCTAACCTTCAGCTAAATATTATTTGTTATGCAAGTCTTCTATCAAATCCTTGGCTTCATCTTTTTCTTTTTTTTTTTTTCTCTGCAATTATATTTGTGCTATATATATGTATATTATCCAGAAAAATTTCTTTTTCTTTCCTCGCCACGGAGCTCCTTACTTATTGTTCTACCCTACATGGGCCTTGCTCCATTGAAACATAAAGCACTAAATTACTTCCATGACATGGCAGAAATGATCATCGTCAAATCCCAAACCGTTTCATCATGGATGATTCATGTGAATCATCCATTTCAGTACCTATTCATTTTGATATATGAATCACACCCAGCGTATCGATGTTTATCGGATTGCTAACTTAGAAATCCGTTATCAGGCAACACATGCTCAAAGCACTTGGAAATAATTTCCAATTATTTTAAATTAAACAACTAAACGATGGAAGTAATTCATTTTCTCAAAAAGTGTTTGTCACAAAAAATACTCTCCATGAAAATAAATGGAGCCTTAATAAAAGAAAGGAATTTTATCAATGAAGGGAAATACATATAAAACAAAGGATAATAATCCTCCTGGAAGTGATATAAATTTAAAGATCTAAAATTAAAATTGAAAAAAAAATATTGTAGACGTGATGCTTTTCAATTGCATCAAGAACCGGCTAAAGACCACCTTGAGTAAAGCCCTATGCAAATATGCAACAAGTCAAGAACATTATTGTCCTGCAGTAGTTTTTAGTTCTTAAAATTCCTAGCATTTCGCTCCAAAGTCCAAACAAATACTCCTAATAACCACAAATATGATTATTAGAATCATACAAGTCGATTCAAATTCCATAGGTACATGAATCATAACTGAATCAAGTAAATCAAGATAATCAATATGAATCTATCAATTCCACAAATTTCTTCATTATTGGCTTTATACATTTAGAACCTAAAAAAAAAAACTAAATGACAACTAGCTGTATCCATTCCCTCAAGCTATGATGTATTCTCCTAGCACTGATACTCATTTCCCATCTTTATTCTTTTATTGTTTCTCAAGTTTTAGCAATGGATTTTTATGCATGCAGAGTGATATTCGTCAAAACAAGGATTTTTCTCCATATTTGCATATTTTGACATATTTAGTCTATTTTACATGAATGCATATTATTTCAATTTATTTTTAGAATTTGTACAGAATATTATGATTCAATAATGTTAGAAATGTTGAGAGCTTATATATTTTTGGGAATATTAACCTTAAAATCTAACTATTGAGGTTAGAGAATCAAATTATATATAAACTCATTCATCATCTTGTATTTAATTAATGTGGGATATTATATCTTAACATTCCCCCTCAAGTAACAACTGAATCAAGATAATTTTTTATTAAGGCCAATTGACATTTGCAAATTTATGATGGAAACTGAGTTGATTGAATTGAAAGTCCAATACGAGCGAAGATTTAATTGAAAGCCCAACACGAGCAAAGAAACAATTGAAGAAACCCCACCACAGGGCGAAATTGAAAGATAAATTGAAATCCCAGTCCAAATTATGATTTAATAGGGGTTTGATCATTTTTCCGCTCTGATACCATGTTAAAAATGTTGAGAGCTTATATATTCTTGGGAGTGTTAACCTCAAAAACTAGCTATTGAAATTAGAGAATCTAATTATACATAAACTTATTCAACATATTGTATTTAATCAATGTGAGATAGTATATCTTTACAAAAAAGAATCTTGATTAGGAATTCAATTTTTCATTTGAATCTCAGTTGAACAACTATGACTACATAGCCAGTATGACATCATACCTCTTTCCTTTTCTTACCAAATCCTCTAAATATGAGTAGTGAAACTCCCTCGAGGATACCAGACATATCCTATTCCCGTCAAAGGCATCAAAATGGTGGACCATAAAACAGAACAATAAAGAACATGAGGGGAATACTGACCTCACCATCCTCTAACTGTCAAATATAAGACATATAACAAGGGAAAGGGATAATGTCTTCAAACAAATGATCCATATCCTAAACATCCTTCCAGATGTCATAGCAAACAAAACACACTAGCTTTACAATATACAATGGCAATTCATCTTGATACTAGATACATGTTTGTTTCTTTTATCAATGATGATTTGAAAGTGTTTATTGCACATCATTGCACCCTTTAGCGTAATGACCTTCTTTTACCTTTATAAATGGTTACCTCATGATTGTATAAGCATTTTGACTTACAACTGCCGTATGTATAAAAAATAAAGAATCAAGAGCAAAAAAAAAATTACAAAAAAGAAAGAGCAACCTTATGTGCTAGCCTAGACTGAAGGTAGTCCATTACCTAGCTATTTTGTAAGTATCCATACACATCAAAGGAGGCAATTCGACCGAATGTAGTTCAAATCCTATCTATCTCAATAGTTCCATGCAGCCAAACACAAAGAACAGAATGCAACTCGGTAAAATGTGCACCAAATGCAAAAGCTGATGAACTATCAGTCATTGAAGACAATAAAAGACTAAAACTAAAAGAGCTAATAAAGGAATATTTCAATACATTGTATTCATTTTCTATGTTTATTATCTTATACAATTATAACTTGTACAAAGTTGAAGACAGAATTCATTTTAAACATAAACATACCATTTCCTCTGGATGACTGGAGGATAAAAGTTCCTGAAGAACAGAGATCAATTTGCATTCCAGTCCATCAGAAATAAGTTTTATTGCCTCATCCCTAATGACATTTTCTCCTTTCAAGCTAACCCCAACATATACTGCACCAGGATTGCAAGTGCAGCTATTAGGGCAATGAAATTCATAAATCAACTTAATAACCAAATATAATGTTGCTAAATGTGGGTATTAATTTCAAGGTTATACTTCAAATAGTTCCTGCATTCCATTTCATGCCACAAAAATAGGAAAAGAAATCATCTCAGAATTGGAGAATGACAAAAAAAGAACTGAGTTAAGAGAATATGATGGATGAACTTACAAGCATGCATGAGAATCTGCCTGGTACACTTCAATAAGCACTGTCGTTCAATGTAGTACTGAAGTAATACCTTTACAATAATAGGAACCATGAGAAATATCTGACACATTTCTACTTAAAGATAAATACTTGCCAAAAAAAACTGATGTCCTCATTGCACAAGTAGACAGATCACGTCAATAATAAACTTAATTAACACCGCTCTAACCACTTAGAATTAGTTAACAAACTATGGCATTTCAATTTTCAAACATTCAAATTGTGGGTTAGCCATCAAACAAGAGAGAATAATAATTATAATAGCCAAAAAATCAAGCATCTTTTGAACATATCAAAAAAATATGATAACAAGAATAAATTAATGATGCAGATCGCTGCTATAAGTATATAGAACATAAGACCACACTTGGTAAAAAAAATTTGAATTCACTGTGCAAAATAATTTGGTCAATTCATATAGAATAATAGGATTAGCTGTCAAGCAAAAACAGCTATTTGTTGTCCTTGAAGTCTCTGTTTTCTTTTTCCTTCCTCCCTGTGACGATATAGTCACCATGTTTTGAGCTGAGAACAACTCTATAGTACAATGGGTGTCCTTAAATATTTCTAACAACAACACCAGATAAACAAATATAAGACATGTAATTGCAGTTCTCAAAATTCTCCAACATTGACATGAATTCAATGCCCAAACAGCTGCAGAAACACTTGAAACATAAAATAACAACTTATCTCCAAGATTTTATCGAAACCACATCCAAAGCTAAAGGAGCAAAGCAAGAAATCAACTAACCACATGAAGATATTCTTCAACTACAGAATCAATAGCTAAACCATTGCTCTCGAGAGACCTTTCCACAAGAATGTATGATTGCACCTCATCTAAGCACTATAATTAAAAAAATAAATACAAGTTTAACCCGTAAAATCAACAATACATTGGATGCTTGAAGAGAATTACTAGTAAAAAATATACAGAAAAATTTCAATTGAGAAACTAACCAAATAAGAACTAATTTGCAAAGCCTTATCTTTCAATTCAGGCTGTATATTCAATTCATGAGAGCCAATCTTCAGTTGCTGCGAATTCAAAACTTCTTTTGATTTGGCATTTGGAGGCTTGAAGAGAGAAACTGTATCCAAAAACCAAGCATGATTCTCCTTCAACTTCTTCGTCTACAAAACCAAATACACAAAATTCACACTATTCACAAATACAAATACCACTATATATATATATGCACACATACAGAGAGAAGGAGAGAGAGAGAGAAGTGTTTACTAGAGGTGGAGGGAGGTCTGAAGCGAGAGGAGCGTTTTCGAGGTCAGTGAGAAGAGAGGTGAAAGGGTCCCACCAGAGAGAAGGATCGACGACGGACTTAGGGTTCGACATTGGAGGAAGAGAAGATAATCAGAGCTTGAGCAAAATCAAAATGAAACCCTAGAAGAACAAGTAGAAGCAGAAAGGACAGAGGTTTTGGTTCGGGTTTTAGTTTGATTTGATTTGATTTTTCGCGCTTTTACAGATTTTTTTGGAGTAGAAAGCGCTTAAAGAGTGCACGAGCTTCAGATTTTTGAGTCGCGGCTTTTGACAGGGTAGAGGGTAGACTATGCATGAAGCTGGAGCTGTTTGGGAAACGACATATCGTCTGTTATACTAACGAAATTATTTAAAAGGAAAATATTTTCCTAACTAATGAAACACTAATTGATTTTTAAGTTTAAATATGTATATAATCTTATTAATATAACTTTTTAATTTTTTTAGTTAATATTTAATATTATAAAAATAATAAAAAAAGTAATTTTTCAAAAACATTTTTCAAAAAATTTATTTTTCACGAAATAATAATCTTAGTACTGAGTTTTCACTTGGAAATATTATCTAGGCCTATTAACACTTACTGTCCTCCAACTTATCTAATGTTTCATCAGTGTTCTTAGACTTTAACTTGTGTCACTAAAATCTTTGGACTTTTATTTCTTTTCACTCAAAGTTCTAATCAGCCCTCTATTTTTGCTATTTCTATTTTTTTACCCCAACAGTCTCTTCCTTCTTTCAAAGAAATCCAAAACATACCTATTTTAACCCTTTGTCTCTAACACCATTCAAATTAGTATCTTCCTTCTTTTATTTCTGATTTCTTTTCGCTTCTCCTATTTATTATGATATCGAGTGCTAGTAACAAAACCCAAAAAACTTTTGTTCTTGAGAGAAAAATCATCAAACTCGCTCTGTTTAAAAATTACTTTTTCTAAATTTTTAAACAATTTATCTATAGAGTTATTTAGAGAGTTTAAACAATAAATAATAGGATTTAATAATCCTATTACTAGATATTTGTCTATACCGTGATCTAAGTGATAACAATCAGGAGAAGAACAATCTAGAAGATCACTAGTCATCCAACAAACATACAAAAGCACCAAGCCTTTCTAGATAATGAAAGTTATAAAACTCAAGTTATTTGTTTAAGAAATTCTTAAGTTCAACTTCTTCTCTGCTAGGCCTCTTAAGTCTTTCAAGCCTTTCTAATGCAATGTTTAAGTCTCTGATTCTTCGTTCGTACAAAGTAAAAAAAAATGATCATGCAGTCTAAGACTAGCACTTAACTCTTCTCTCATAGCTTAGGTTAAAACTAGACCGATTTTCCAATTTCAATTAGCAGAACTATTAGAAGATACAAATGTTTAAATAACAAACATGTATAGATATATACCTTTGTAGATCGGGTCTACTAAGTTTCAACAATAGTTTCAGCTCTCCTTCCAAGCTCGTCACTAGAATAAAAAATATTCAGAAATAGAATTAGAAATCAAATACCAGAATATAGAGTTCATAATTAAGAAGTTAGAAGTGTCCACAAAGAATGGTGCACACACACACACACATATATATATAAGCAATGTAAATGTCAGAACAACAGAAACATAACATGAATCTAATGATATTCATAACATAACAGAAGTACTATGATCTCCTTACAGAATACATGTGTTTTCATTAACACACACCCAGAGAAACTTTGTTCCCTCTAGGAAGGACCTTAATACTTTGACTCTATCAGTCGAGTCATTGGTGCACACAATCCTATGATTTTTCCCTCATAGGGAAGGCGTTCTTACTATACATATACTAGGTTCAAAATACAATAGTTATAATAATGATTCTTATAATCAAGTACATTTGAAGAATAATAGGTTTATACTATAATAAAGAGTTGGTTCAAAAGAAACGGGTAATAATACCAACTTTAAAGAATAGCAATGAAAACAAAGATATATTTATAACAAATATCGTTGATTCAAGAATTACCAACTTAACAATTTCATATATATGTTCGAAATGAATATTAACAAAAAAATCATATTTACATATATGCAAATACATACAAAACACATATGCATAACTCACCTCCACAAAGTAACAAACAAGTCAATGCTCAAAATCCACTTGATTGCACTTAAAGCTCCAAGCCTAACACATTTTAACAAATTAACAAATTTAGGGTTTCCTTACCCAATATCATCCATAGCAAATTCTTACAATTAAAGACTTTCTAAAGTTTATTTAGATAGTTCTTAAACTCAATTTAACTATTTCTTAAGAAAATCATGAAAGAATATAAGAATTGGCACTATTCATGTTACTATTCACCATTTGCCCTAATTCTTCCAACAACTAAAATTTTCAGCCATTAATGTATTTGATATACTTCTTATATCTCATATACAACTATTATAATAACCTATAACCTCAAATCATAATAGAAATTGAAATATGAAAAAAAATACATCTTTCTCCTTAAATGGAGATTTTGAAGAAATCTTGACTTATAATGATCCAATAGTTTTTTCAAAGTGTTTTCCTTCCAAAATAGAGCATTAATGTAGGTATTAATGTCCTAGAATCACAGATGGGACGTATTTAGGGTTTGGTGATTAAGAAATAAAGAAGAGAAAGAAAAAGGTTTAATTTTCGGACAAGTAACAAATGAACAGATATTTATAGAACTCGACGCTTCACGCTCATGAAAAAAGGATTCAAGTCTGTGAAGGTCGATCTTTCACGCCCATAAAAGCAATCTGATAAAAATTCAAAATTCAAACATAAACTTTTTGCATGCCTGTTAATATATGGTTCACACCCTTGAAGACTGACTCATACTCGTGAAGATAAGCTTCACACCCATGAATGAAGGCTATGAGGTATATCTCAACATCTCTCCCGCCTGACTTAATCAAAATTTATCCAACATAACTTAACATATGAAACTCTCTCTAAGAACTATCTATACTCAACAAAACACATTATGACAGACTGAACTAATAGAAAACAAAGTAGAATAAAACAAAAAATAAAAATTTATCACAACTCAAATAATTCCATTCAAAGAAAATTAATCAATGTACAAAACACAAGCAATACAGATAGAGGATATTATATTCTTCCCTCCTAACAGAAAATTTGTCCTCGAGTTTATAGAAGTCTCATTCTAAATCCTAAAACAATTGAGAATACTTAGTTTTCATACTAAACTCGCTTTCCCAAGTGTATTATTTCATTGATTGTTTCTTCTAAAGAACTTTTACCATCGTTATATCCTTATTCTAAAGTCTTTTAACTATTCTATCAACAATGGCTATAGGAATCTCTTTATAAGTTAAGTCTAAGTTAAGCTCCAAAGGTTACGCTTGCAATATATGTGAAAGATCCAGAACATACTTGCGAAGCATAGATATATAAAACACTGGATGAACACTAACCAAGTTTGGTAAAAGTGCCAATTGATACGAAATATCTTCAACCTTGTCCATAATATCAAAAGGTCCGATGTATCTCGGAGATAACTTACCTTTCTTCCCAAATCTCATGACTCTTTCATTAGCAATATCTTTAAAAAGATTTTGTCACCAATGGGAAAATGAAAATTCTTTCTCTTAGGGTCAGCATAACTCTTCTGACGACTAAAAGCAGTTTTCAATCATTCCTGAATCAAATGCACTTTCCTGGATGTATATCGGATCAAATCGAGACCTTCAATTAACCTTTCTCCAATCTCATACCAATAAATAAGGGATATACACTTTCTCCCATATAAAGCCTCATACGATGCCATATGGATCGTAGAGTGATATTTATTGTTGTAAGCGAATTCGATCAATGATAGGTGCTTATCCCAATTCCCTCTAAAATCTAGGATGTACATCCTCAACATGTCCTCTAGAATTTGGATGGTCCTCTATGATTGTCCATCGGTCTGTGGATGAAAAGCCGTATTGAAATCTAATCGAGTACCTAACGACTCATACAACTTCTGGCAGAATCTTTAGGTAAACTGAGTACCTTTATCAGAAATGATTGATATCGAAATACCATGCAATCTCACAATCTCATCAATATACAACTGAGCATATTGAGAAGCTGAATAGTTAGTCTTTACTGGCAAAAAATGAGCTGACTTAAACCTATCCACAATCACCCAAATGGAGTTATGTCCACTGGAAGTCCTTAGCAAACCTACCATAAAATCCATAGTTATTCTTTCTCATTTTCATTATGCAAAAGTAACTGCTGAAGTAACCTAGATGGTTTCTGATGCTCAAACTTAACCTGTTGACAAGTCAAGTACTTAGCCACAAACTCCATTATATCTCTCTTCATGCCATACCATTAGTATGATTCCTTAACATCATGATATATCTTAATGGCACATGGATGCACACTGTAACTGGCATAATGAGCTTCCCTCAACACTTGCTCAATCAGATCATCCAAATCAAGAACACATAACCGTGTACTATATATCAGTGCACCATCCCTAATGGTGAATCTCATAGCTGTCCCTGATTTCACTTGCATTTCAACTTAACCAAGCGAGGATCCTATCTTAAGCTTCCTTAATCTGATCAACCAACAATGGTTTAACTCGGAAATGAGCCAGCAACACTCCAGTATCAGACAAGTTGAACCGAATGTCCAAATCATATAAACTTTGAAATTCCTTAATCAACAATTGCCTAATCACCTGAATGTGAACCAAACTTCCCAACGATTTCCAACTAAAGGCATCAATTACAATATTAGCCTTACCCAAATGATACAAAATCTCATAATTATAATCTTTAAAGCAAACACTACTGCCGCCATCTCCAAATTATAGGTCAGGTAATTCAACTCATGTTTCCTCAACTGACAAGAAGCATAAGCTATTTCCTTACCATTCTGCATTAAAACACAACTGAGTCCCACTCTCGAAGTATCACAATAAACCATAAAACCACCCTCACTAGAAGATAGTGCTAGAATTGGAACAGTAGTCAAACAAGTCTTTAACTTGTGAAAGCTGTCCTCACAATCATTGGATCACTGACACTTCACATGCTTTTGAGTGAGCTTACTCAAAGGAGCAGTTATCTTAGAGAAATCCTGAACAAATCTCTGATAATATCCTGCTAGACCAATGAAACTCCTAACTTCTGTCACATTGGTAGGTTTAGGCCAATCCAAAATCGCATCAACTTTCTTTGGATATATATAATTCCCTTCTCTATTAATCATATGCCCTAGAAAGCCAACTCTATCAAGCTAAAATTCACACTTAGAAAACTCAGCATAAAGCTGATGTTCTGTTAAAGTATGTAAAACCATGCACAGATAGTCTTCATGCTCTTCCTTACTCTTAGAGTACACCAATATGTCATCAATGAACACAATCACAAACCTATCTAAGAATGGTTGGAGACCTTATTCATCAAATTTATTAAAGCAGCTGGTGCATTCGTCAACAATGGTAGAACCAGAAACTCATAGTGACCATGCCTGGTTTTAAAAGCAGACTTAAACACATCCTCCCTCTTAATCATCAACTGATGATAACTTGATCTTAAGTCAATCTTAGAGAAATGACTCGCTCCATGTAATTGGTCAAACAAGTCATCAATTAGAGGAAACAAATACTTATTTCTAATAGTGACTTTATTGAGTTGTCGGTAATCGATACATAATCTCATAAATCCATCTTTCTTCTTAACAAACAACACTGAAAAACCTCAAGGCGAACTACTAGGCCTAATGAACCCTTTATCCAGTAAATCTTGCAGTTGTAACTTCAATTCCTTTAATTCAATAAAGGCCATATGATACATAGGTATCGATATCGGATTAGTATCTGGGAGTACTTCAATGCTGAACTCAATCTCTCTATTTAGTGGTAAACCATAAAATTCTTCTGGAAATACATCCATAAACTCATGCACAACAGGAATCTGATCAATGCTCTTCACTTCCCTTTCCGAGTCTTGGACATACGCCAAATACCCTTGACATCCCTCCTTTAACAATCTCTTCACCCCAATGGCTGATATAATATTAAAAGGAGCCTCACCCCTTTCCCTTTGGAATTTAAACTCTTTACCCGAAGGTGATTTGAACACAATTTTCTTCCTGTTATAATCAATGATAGCAAAATACTGGGACAACTAATCCATGCCCAATATCACGTCGAACTCCAATACTGACAATTCAACCAAATCTACCTCCAAACTCTTGCCATTAAAGCTCACTAAACAAGAAGAATAAACCTTATTCACCTCTATCTCCTCCTTTAAAGGAGTCGATATAACCAATGTAGGATCCAGAAGTTTATATACCATAGACAATTTCTTTGCAAAACATGAAGAAACAAAGGAATGTGTGGCCCAGAATAAAATAGAACTCGTGCATTCAAAGCTTGAATAGAGATAATACCTGTCACAACTGTGTTTGAGGCTTGAGCTTCATGGTGGGTCAATACAAAAACTCTCTCCCTGCCTCTGCCAATCGGTGCCTGACCTAAAGACTGTCCCATTATCTGACCAGAACTTCTACCCATATCTTGGCCTTTAGCTACACCCCCCTACCATACTGAGTACCACATCCTCCCCTATCCATTTGAGCTGTGGACTTGGAAGTCTGAGGTCTATCGGAATAATGCTTGAGGGCAATCCTTAATAAAGTGGCCCGACTAACCACATCTGAAACACACACCAGTCTCCCTATAAAACTGACCAAAATGTTTCTTCCTATACGTGGGACAAAGAGGAGCTGAACCTCTAGAAGATGTCAAACTACCAGAACCATAACTCATCTGTGTAGTATGCCTTGAAGTACCCTATCTTTGCTAAGATCAGCCTGACTGACCTCCATAACCAACAAATACAGTATGAAGAGAAACGTCCATACTCTTCACTCCACTCTCCTCTCTACCTAATTTGGATGGACCTCCAATCTTTGAATTCTTCCTTTGCTCCCTAGCATACCTTGTTTCCATCTCTCAGTTCTCAAAAACCCTTACCTTATCCACCAGCGTGGAAAAGGAATAAAACTCTAGTACTGACACAATCTTGAATATCAGGGTCAACAATCCCCTCATGAATCGATGAATATGTATCGTCTCATCAGGCATTAAAGCAGAAGCAAACTTGCTCAAATTACTAAACCTCTTAGCATACTCAGATACAGACATGTCAAGAGTTTGTACTAGCCTCTCAAAGTCCAAGGCTCTCGCTTCTCTAACTGATTTTGGAAGAAATTCCTTCATCACTAGCTCCCTGAAATGAGCCCAAGTAATCTCCCCATCACCAAGAAGTAAACTAGAAATACTCCTCTTGAACCAGTCATAGGCATCACCCTTCGTAAGGTGACTTGCAAACTCCACAATTCTCCTATCATGAACTCTTAAAATTTGTACCTTATCTTCCACTTCATCTAAAAATTCAGTAGGGTCTACCTCACCCTTATACTCTGCTAGCCTGAGCTTTAAAAATTTCTCAAAAGATACTTTCTCAACCTGTTGAACCAAAAATGGCTGAGGAGGAGTAACCAAAGGAGCTACCAGAACTATAGTTGGTGGCGGAGCTAGAGCCACATGTACCAGAGGAGCCTGTTGCCTTTGCTGGGCAATATACTCAGCTATCATCTCATAATTATGCTCTAATCACTCAAATCTCAGGGCCATATCCAATGGAGGTGCTGGAGGAACCTCATTATCCCTCATTCGACCAACAAAACCGGCTTTATAAGAAACATCTCTCCTAAGACAACCACGTCCTCTACCTCTATAATGACCGCATCTAAGAGGCATATCAAAATTGATAACAGAACAAATAATTCAGATATAGATTAAACAAAAACATAGATTCACAATAAACGATAACAAAACATTGATAAGACATAATTCCTATGCTCCATAATTCCCCTAATTAGACACTCATTGCCACAAATCAACTATAACTTTAACCTGAGCTCTAATACCACCTTTGTCATATCCCAAAACCGGAATGCGATGGTCCTAGGGTATGGGTAGGTTTAAGGCCATCGAAAACTCGTAGAACACACCAACCTAACATGTGGCAATAACAAACAATAACTATAACCATCCATAATCCACAATCATAATCATCAACCTATGATATATCACCCAAAATATAACCAACTTGTTCACCATGGATCAAAGGCAAATAAAGTCCTCTATCAAAGATGAATAAGTGATAACCCAAAAGATTATAACAACCATTCAAATATTATGAAGCTCTAAGAGAATTACATCACAATCATTAACAAATAAATGTATTCAAAATAAATATTGTCTATACTTTCAAATAACTTCTTGGAGAAAGAAGTCAAGAAGCTCTATCCTCGGTCTCTAGACCGACTACTCTAGCACTTGAAAATCATAACAAAAAGAGGGTGAGCCTTCAACTCAATGAATTATGCATATGACATACCTGAGGTTCAAAATTAAATCAAAGGTTCAAATGTTGTTTTTATACACATATATCACAAATGAATTTTAAAATACAGAGGTTAGAATATATATAAATATTCAGAAATAAACTCAGAAATCGGATATCAAAATAAAGAGTTCAAAATTCAGAAGTTAGAAGTGCCCACAAAGAATGGCACATCAAAGATACATATATATATATATATATATATATAGGGTAAGCAATGTAAATGTCATAATAATAGAAACAAAACAGGAGTCTAACGACATCCATAACATAATATGAGTACTACGATTTCCTTATAGAATACATGTGTTTGCACTAACACACGCTTAAAGAAACTTTTTCCCCTCTAGGAAAGACCCTAATACTTTGACTCTATCAGTCAAGTTACTGGGGTACATAGTTTTATGATTTTTTTCTCATAGGGAAGACGTTCTTACTATACACATACTAGGTTCAAGATATAATAGTTATAACAAAGATTCTTATAATCAAACACATTTCCATAATGTGAATACGACTATGGCAATACTCCTAGAGGGGGTAAATAGGAGTTTTAAAATTTTTAAGAGAAAATACAATTAATATGCAATAGACAAATTTATTTCAAATAACAAGTAATGATAAAAGAGAAGAGTTAAGAAATCTCAGCCAATTTATAGTGGTTTAGAGCCAAATTCTTTCTCCTACGTCTACTTCTCTCAATATCAATCTGATATTGAGGTTCCACTAGAATTGAGTGCACCACCCAAATCAATTACAATAGATTTTCAGGGATTTCACCATTTACACACTGAGTTACAACTCAGATTTTTACTCTCAATAACAGAGATAGAGATTTTTAAATCTCTCTAAACTTATACAAAGCTATTCCAATGATATACAATGAAGTATGAATTGCTAAGACTAGCAAAACCTAGTAAGAACTCTAAGAATGAAAAATAAAGTTCAAAGAGTTCAGAAAATATGAAAAACATTGTATGAATTAACAACAATTTGATTTCTCTTTAGATATGTGCATCACTTGTTGTTAGAACTTCAAATCATCATGTATTTATAGCCTTCAATGAATGGTGATTAAATGTGACCGTTCTGGTTGCATTTAATGCAAGATTTGCCTCCAAATCTTTTTCCAACAGCTATATTTAAAACAAATCAGCCTTGACGTTAATAGACAACTATCAATTCACAGGCGTGACAAATATTTATGATTGTGAAGATGAATCTACATGGGCTTGAACTAAAATTCACGGCCTTGAAATCTTCTGTGCCAATTTAAAATTTTAAATCATCCTTAGGCGTAAATAATTATCACTAGCATGAAAATATTTCACAGGTGTGAATAATTTTTTACGGTCTTGAAAACTCTTTTTGTGTCTCTGAGCCAAAACCATTCTTAAATTAATCACGGGCATGAATCAAGATCATGGCCATGAAACTCTTTTACGATCGTGAAGAAAAGTACACGGGCTTTAAGATCCTTTCTGAATAAATTTCATATGTTGTCTTGATTTTGTTCACGGGCGTTAATAATATTCATGGGTGTGAATCCCTGTTTCTAAACAAAAGCTTAAACACACGTTGAATAATCATTTGTAACTCAAGTATATTAATTAACACTTTATTTTGAATTTCAATTACATCATCAAAATCATTATAAAGGCAACACATAATAATAGGTTTATATTATAATAGAGAGTTGGTTCCAAAGAAACGGGTAATATACCAACTCTAAAGTATAGTAATAGAAACAAAGATATATTTATAACAAATATCATTGGTTCAAGGATGACCAAGTTAACAATTTCATATATATGTTCGAAATAAATATTAACTAAAGAATCCTATTTATCTATATGCAAATACATACAAAACACATATGCATAACTCACCTCCACAAAGCAACAAACAAACCAAAGCTCAAAATCCTTCAATCAAGCTCTAAATCCATTTGATTGTACTTAAAGCTCAAAGCCTAACACATTTCAACAAATTTATAAATTTAGGGTTTTCCTTATCCAATATTATCCATAACAAATTATTGTAATTAAAGACTCTCTAAAACTTATTTAGATAGTTCTTAAACTTAATTTAACAATTTCTTAAGAAAATCATGGAAGAATTGACACTATTCATGTTACTATTCACTATTTGCCCTAATTCTTCCAACAATCAAAATCTTTAGCCATTAATATATTTAATATACTCCTCATAACACATATACAACTATTCTAACAACATATAACCTTAAATCGTAACAAAAATTGAAATATGAAGAAAATACATTTTTCTCCTCAAATGGAGATTTTGAAAAAATCTTGGCTTGTAATGATCTAATAACATTTTCAAAGTGTTTCATTTAAAATAGAGCATTAATGTATGTATTAATATCCTATAATCATAAATGGGACGAATTTAGGGTTTGGTGATTGAGAAATAAAAAAAAAAGAAAGAAAATGGTTTAATTTTCGGACAAGTGATAAATGATTGGGTATATAAAACCCGACGCTTCATGCCCTTGAATTCACACCCGTGAAGATGATCATCACACCCATGAAAGCAATATAATGAAAATCTAAAATTCAGACAAGAACTTTTTACACGCTCATGAATGAAGGCTATGGGGTATATCTCAACATCTCTCTAATATATTTTAACCAAAACTTATCAAACATAACTTAACATATGAAACTCTCTCTAAGAGCTATCTATACTCAACAAAACACATTCTAACAGACTGAACTAACAGAAAATCAAAATTCATCACAACTTAAACAATTCCATTCAAAGAAAATCAATCAAAGTACAAAACACAAGCAATATAAATAGAGGGTATTACAGTGGCCATCCTAAAATATATAAAGCTACGGTTATACTCACAAGTGCATGAGGTGATTGTAGCAATAGTTATAACGACACCTAAGGTCGTTCTCTACTTGGAAGACTTGGTCAAGGTAAATACAATTAAGGGTTGTCATGTAGTAAATTAAATAAAAATAAAGAAAATCAAAATTTTAAACACTCTAATCAAAGCTTTGTGAGAATTGATTACAAGAAACTTAAAGCGTATTTTAAAAAAAAATGGCCATAGAAATCAGTAACTTGAGGGAGAGAAAGAAAGTAAGCAAGTGAGTGGGTGATTATGGACAAAGTGAGCAAGTTTGTGAGCAATTAAAATGAACACAATAGCAATATTATGGATTGAGAGAATTGAGAGAAAAGAAGATTAAGAGAAAAAAATAAAAAAAAATAAAAATAAAAATAGAATGGCATAAACAATAAATAGTTATTTAAGGTTCAAGATTAATAGATGAATTAGAGCAATATAATTTATATTTAAATTAACACCAATAACCAATTAATCAATTCAATCATAAACATCATGATCAATAAAATATAATTAAATAAATTAAAAGATTAAGGGAACTAATCTATTTGATCGATAGATACTTCCAAATTATTGCTCATTCACTGTGATATAAACAACCTATAATTAATCCAAATAGTGAACTAAATGTAAAATTAAATTGTAATATGATAGTTGTAATTTTTACAAAATGAAGAATGAAATTACTAATAAGTATGATCGCCTAGGATAACCCCTTACAAAAATGAGAAAATTACAATGGAAAATAAACTCTAAATTCAACTAAGTGTTCTTGTTTTTGAAAAGAAAAACAAAGAAGAAAAGAGAGAAAATGGATATTGTCTAAAATTCTCGGTCCCCTGAATTCTCTATTTTCTTTCCCTTTATTTTCCTTTTGATTTCTATTTGGCAAGTAGACAATGATCCACGATCTGCTCCCTTGGTTGAAAATTAATCTCTATGTAATTTCTTTTCCTTATTTAGCCCAAAATTAAATTTGTTTGAATTTTGAAATTGAAATCACTGTGTAAAATATTAGATTAATTTTTGGTGCAATAAGGGCTTGTTGATATCCAACACGCACGTGAGCTATTCCAAATTTCCTTGCTTCCACACAACTATATTTGACTTTGGGTTTTAAAATCAGTTGGGCTGTAAACAGGCGTGACTAGGCTTGCAAGCCTGTGTCCATTTGAGCCAAAATAGAGCAACACGGGCGTGTTGAACCCAACATAGCGTTGAATGGAACGTGAAGTAGCATGGGTGTGTCAATGATAGACATGGGCATGTGCTGGTGCTGCATGTGGATGTCCAGCGTATCACGGATGTGTTATGCTTTTTAGAGCATTGAACAGGCATGTTATGGTGAAACACTGCCATGCTGGTGCAATCCTTCTCGGGCTTGACTCATTTGCAACTGGTACTGACATTCGCCCTGCAATCGAGCCCATTTGACTTGATCATTGGTCCAAACTTCTTTCTTGTATAATTTCTTGTCAAAAATACCTGAAAAAGGGTAAAAATATAGAAAAACTCTAGCCAAGTCATTAGTAGCAATTTATTAAAAATGCTATTAAATATAATTAAAAACTAATTAAATATGTTAATAATATTAATAAAATATATAAGAAAAACAATGACAAAAATGTGTCGATCAGTAGGCATGTATAATTTTATCATTCAAAACTATTATATATTGTTTGATTACTTTGAAACTGATAGATGAAGGTCACTAAAATTCATATCCATATCTATGAAGATTGTTTTGGTTTTAAGATTTTTATAAATGAATCGGATTGATGATTAATGCAATAACTTATTTTTTAAGTTATATGAAGAAAATTCAAAGTAGTAATGATTGCAATACTATGGACTCGAATGATAGCTCTACTATTTCTTCGAAAAGATAGAGGGTAAATATTTGAAATTATTTTGATTTGATTCTTGCAAAACAATATCATGATAACAAAGTAAGAGCAAAAAGTAAGAATTGTTCTAAAGAATGTGTTGTTGATTCTAGATATGGCATGTCCATTCTTAATATTCAAATCATATTGAAAAAAAAATATGGCTGAAAGAGAGTGAAGTGTGAAATATATTAATAATGCCCATAAGAAGTTATTGGTTGAATTTGTTATTATACATGTGTATACTTTCATATATATTGAGCACAAATCAACTAGAAAAGTTCATGTTAATCTTTATGAAAATGTCAAACATATTTCTAGGAGTACAGTTAAATTATATTGCTTGAAAATGCACAAAAATAAAAAAAAAATTTAAGCTTAAAAAGGAATTGAAGGAAGTTCATGGTAGGATTAATGTGAACACTACTATATCAATATTCCTATTAGGGGGGGAGGGGGGGAATAGGAGTTTTAAATTTTTTAAGAGAAAATACAATCAATATGCAATAGGCAAATTTATTTCAAATAACAAGTAATAATAAAAGAGAAGAGTTAAGAAATCTCAGCCAATTTATAGTAGTTCGGAGCCAAATTCCTTCTTTTACGTTAATTTCTCTCAATATCAACCCGATATTAAGGTTCTACTAAAACTAGGTGCACCACCCAAATCAATTATAATAGATTTCCAGGGATTTTACCCTTTATACACAGAGATACAACTTAGATTTTACTCTCAATAACAGAGATAAAGATTTTTTAAGTCTCTCTAAACTTATACAAAGTTATTCCAATGATATGCAATGAAGTATGAATAGCTAAGACTAGCAAAAGCTAGTAAGAACTCTAAGAATAAAAAATAAAGCTCAAAGAGTTCAAAAAATAGAGTATGAATTAACAACAATTTGATTTCTCTTTAGATATGTACTTCACTTGTATTTAGAACTTCAAATCTTCATATATTTATAGCCTTCAATGAATGGTGATTTAATGTGACCATTCTGGTTGCATTTAATGGAAGATTTACCTGCAAATCTTTTTCTAACGGCTATATTTAAAATAGATCAGTTGTGATATTGACAAGCAACTAATGATTCACAGGCGTGACAAATATTCACGATTGTGAATCTTCACGAGCATGAACCAAAATTCACGGCCTTGAAATCTTCTGCGTCAATTTCAAATTTTAAATCATCCTTAGGTGTGAAAAACTATCACTGGCGTGAAAATATTTTACGGACGTGAATAATTTTTCACGGTCTTGAAAACTCTTTCTGTGTCTCTGAGCCAAAACCATTCTTAAATTAATCACGAGCATGAATAAAGATCACGGGCGTGAAACTCTTTCACGGTCGTGAAGAAAAGTTCACGGGTTTGAAGATCCTTTTTGAGTAAATTTCATATGTTGACTTGATCTTGTTAACGGGCGTTAATAATATTCATGTGCGTGAATCCCTATTTTTAAATGAATCCCTGTTTTTAAATAAAAGCTTAAACAAAAGTTAAATAATCATTTATAACTCAAGTATATTAATTAACACTTTGTTTTGGTTTTCAATTACATCATCAAAATCATTATAGAGACAATAATTAATTTGACATCTAATTTATGGAGCTCATGTGTAGGTTAAAAATATCTTTATTTGGATGCACATTATGATAACAATTGGAAGCCGTGTAGTAAAATTTTAAATTTTTGTCACGTTTCACCTCCACATAGTGCTATCATCCTATTTGAAAAACTTTATGAGTTGTTGAAAGGATGAAAATTGATAAGAAAATATTTATAATTGCTTTAGATAATGCAAAAAAAAAAAATAATGATAATATACAAGATATATTACGTAATCGTCTTAATATGCATGGTCATTTGCCTTCGAATAATAACTATTTTCATGTTCGTTGTGGTATTCACATTCCAAATCTCATTATTCAAGATGGCTTGAAAATAGTTAGTCACCCTTTATATAAGATTAGGAGGGAGTCAAATATGTGACCGCGTCAAAAACAAGAAAATTAAAATTTGAGGAATGTGCTAAGCGAACTGAATATGACTATTCTAAGATTTTGTATTTAGATTGTCCTACTAGATAGAATTCTATATATTTTATGCTTGATAGAGTAATTTTTTATCGTCTTGCTTTTACAAATTTAAATATTGTGGATAAATATTATATTTAGAATTTGACAGAAGAGGAATGATAAAGAGTGTCAAAGATTTATAGAGTGTTAGGAACCTTTAATAAAGTCACAAATCTTTTATTTGGCATTGAGTATCCAACATCAAATTTATATTTTGTTAATGTTTGGAAGAATGAACTTTGTTTATTAGAGTAGAAGAAAAATATAGATCCTTGTATAAATGATTTGGTTAATAAAATATTGGGTAAATTTGAATATTGGGAATGTTGTAGTGTAATTCTTTCATTTGTTGTCATACTAAATCCCCGATATAAATTAAGATTTGTAAAATATTATTATTAGAATTTAGATTCAACAATTGCATTTGAGAAATGGATAAAATTGAGTGTTCAAATGCATAATCTTTTCAGAGAATATGTAATTAATAGTCCCATATTTATAAATTCATTGACCAATATAAGAGGAAGCATTGATGTTAATCTAAATGAGGATATCATTGAAATGAGTTTTTGTTTAATAATTATATAAGTAATTTATGCATTTAAATTTATTGTTTATTTCACATAATATTATTATATATATTTTACATATTTTTACGTCCATATTAAAATAATTGTAATAAATCAAATTTGTCGTGATATAGGAATTTGATTCATTTGAAAATGATTAGTCTCGAGATAAGTTATAATTGGATTTATATTTAGAAGATAATACATTTGATAGAAAACAATCATTAGATGTTCTATCTTGAGCAAATGAGTATAAATTTCCAGTTCTTGCTACTTTGGTAAAGGATATATTAAGCATTCCAATTACTAAGTTGCTTCAAAGTTAGCTTTTAGCATGGGTGGTAGAATATTGACCAAGTGGAAAACGTCTCTTAAACTAGAAAATGCACGAGTATTGATTATTACCTGCAATTGGTTATTTAGATATGAAGCTAGTTAATCTTAATTTATTGGCTAAATTATACTCATCATCCCTGAACTTACCTTTTAATTCATCGTTATCTCTAGATTTCGATTTGTCGCTTAAAAATCTTTCGACTTCGATTTGATCGCAACCGTTGTCCTTTTGAACATTTTCTATCTTTTTAACAGATGGAAATCTGACATAGCAAACTATTAATATTTTTTAATATTATTTCACATTATTTAATGCACCACATCATATTCTACCACTTTTACTAAAAATTTTCACATTTCCCTCATATTTTCTTTCATTTTCCTTTAAGCCAAACAATACCAAATCTACCAAATCTGAAAGTTTATTTGCTCTATTCTTGGAAAACTAGTTTCACTATCAGATTTAACCCATCAACAAGCAGATAAAAAAATATCAACAATCTAGAAACTTCTGACACTGATGACGTAGACGACGATATCCCATCTCCCGCATCTCCTCCTCCAAAACTTCTGCTTCTCACAAACCTTCTTCGTGCATTACCAGACTAATTCTTCTCACATGCTCACTATCTCCATAACTAGGATTATTGAAATGGTGGCTTCTGTTGGGCATTCTTGTGACAAATCTTATAATACCAGGTGGGCTCTATTCTCTCCTTCAAACCATTGTCTTCTTCTCTGACTCTCTCTATTGCAAAATTAGTAATTGATTTCATTGGATTTAGATTATGAATATTGTGAAAAATTGTATAACATTAGAGGATTTGTGGTTGATTTTACGATGGAGTTATTGTAGGTGGTTTTCATTTGTTTTTGAAGCATGGTGGTTTGCCTATTGGCTTTCATTGACTTTCCACTAGTGATTAGAAGTTGTGGCAGTAATGGTATTGGGTGGTGGTGATGGTGTTTGGTGTTGCAAGGTTTGGAAGAAGATGATGGAAGGGAGATGTGACATTTCTCTGCTTCTTATTTTTTTTAATTTTTATTAAATAAATCTGACATGACGCTTAAAAAATCATGAAATATTATTAAAAAAATATAAATGAAGACCATGTCAGATTTTCATCTGTTGGAATGACGCAAAACATTCAAAATGACATCGGTTGCGATCTAATCGAAATCGAAGGATTTTTATGCAATAAATCAAAGTCTAAGGATAACGATGAATTAAAAGATAAGTTCTTGAATCATGAGTGTAATTTAGCCTAATCTATTTATATACTTTATTATTATAATATTTAATTGCATATATTTGTTAATATTCTTATGGTTGTTCTATTTATTTTGTATAAATGACGTTGATAATAATGAAGAGAATCTAGAGATGGGAACATAGGTCTACTTCTCTAAATTAAATATTTCCAAATCAAATAAATCAAATAATTTGGATTAAGAGGAGGAAGAGGAAGAAAAAGTAGAAGAATATAAATAAAATTTTTGTTTATAAATAAAATGAATTATTTTATTATTAATTTTTTTGATATTAAAATTTAAGTACTTAAAATTGTTGATAAAGTTATATAATCTAATAAAAATTAAGTTTTAGTATTTTTTTTTTGTTGCAAGGGAATCACTTGAATATTTGTCATATATGTTAAGAAATTCACTTGGCATATGTGAAGTTAATTTTTTACGATATTATGTTTTTTTAGGTCACATTTAAATTTATAGTCATATATAAAAATAATATATTAATATATTTTTTTAGTTAATCTATAGATAATAAACTTGATCTATATATTTTTTTATATTAATATTCAACAATCAAAATTATCAAAAGGTATATCTAAATTTAATAAATGATTAATAATAATAGTTGACATATGTTAAGATATTTTAATAAAATATGCAATAAATAAAATTATACAAAATATGAGTTCATGACTAGTTATATAGTATAAAATATTGATATATTAGTTTTAAGATATTATCAATAAGTTATTATTTTAGTAATTTTACTTATGCTTATATATCAATAGATATAATATAATATATGAATAAAGTTGCATATTTATAATTAAATATATATAATTATTTTTATTTTTTAATTTATTTAAATTTCATTTAGGAATTTTATATTCAAAATAATTTTTTAGAATTAATTTTTAGGTGTCTCAATCCAATTCTATTTGATCCAACTTAAAACTTGCAAATCGACTCAATTTTAATATGAAATCTTCATTTTGGGTTAATTCGATATATAATCTGATTCGTCTGCAATTCAAGAAGACTCGCTTATAACCCTAAAAAATGATGACACTAGAAATAACCTGAACTGAAAATGACTCGAACCTGAACCCAAAATGACTCAAACCTGAACCCGCCCAAACTGACCCACTTACCACCTCTAAAAAAATATTAAAGATTTATTAATACATTGTCTTTTTTTAAGATGGAATATATATTGCTTACAATCATACATATAATAGAAATAAATAATGTTTCATTGTTAATTTTGTAGTAGACTGTTATTTTTGACAATCATCAGTAGATGATTTCCCTACATGTCTAAATATCACGATATTTGCTATTTTTATATGCATAGTAAGTTTAAAATTCTTATACTCCAATAAATTTTGTTTAAAAAAATTAATATTTATATTATTATTATATGCTCTAAAAATAATTTTTAATATTTTAATGAAAGATAGAAAATAAATTATTTTTAAGAATATATTATTTTAATTTTTTTTTTTACTTTAATAAAATATTATTTTCAAGAAAATTATTTTTTTTTATAGATAAATTCTTGTTTCTTTTTTCATTCATTTGTTTATCTAACAGCTATTGAAAGCCGAATTTGTAGATCAACGTTACACTTGAATTTTTGATTGATACATTTTGATGGGATTTGGAGTTTTGTTTATTAGCTGTACACTACGTAGTGACAAACAAATTAATTTAATTAGTTTGTTGGTTATTTATTTACTTTGTATTTCATCAACCAAACAGGAGATTGAAAACTATGACTTGTGATGATTCTTTATATTAATTTTCAATCAGCTTTTAAGAGCCGCTTTTGCAGATAAATATCACATTAATCCTTATTAGAGATTGATAATTAAATAGACTATTTTTTTTTTAATTATTTCAAATTATATGTCATTTTTTTTTAAAAAAATAATTAATTTATTAATTTACTAATATATCCTTATTTAATATATTTCCATATCAACAAACCATTAATTATATAATTTTATTGAATTATTAACTAAAATATGTATATATCCCTCAAACAATTAATGAAAATGTTGAGTTGGTGATATGTTAATTAATAATAACATTTTAATTTTTTTTATTATAATAATAAAATTTCATCGATATAAAAAAATTTTTAGATATAGATTGGTAATCAATATTGATTTTCCTTTTTCACCATTCAAATATTAAAAAAAAAAAAAAATTAATTTTTTAAAATTATACCATTCAATTTTTTTAATAAAATTTTGTAGTAATTAAGTATCGTTTGGTTACTTGGAATAAAAAGAAAGGAATGAAAATGTGAGAATTAATAGGGAATGTTAATTGTAGTCTAATTACCATAAAATAATTTGGAATTGAAATGTAAATCTACCATTCATATGAGATAAAAATATAAGTGTGGTAGTTAAAAAAAAAAAAAAAAAAGAATATATAAGTGTGACATAATAAATTGGGAATAAAAGTTAATAAATTTCATGTATATCAAAATTTTAAAAGATAATGGGTGTCTTGATTGTATATTTTTATTATTGTCTATTACCAGTTACCACCCCTTTTTCTAAGCATCTCCAAGGAGCTCGTTACATGCTCAAACTCCTTAATCTTTATAATAAAAAAATAAGATTCCAATCAATTCTTTATTATTTATAAATTTAAAATAAAGAGTGAATTTGACTCTTAATATTTAAATAATCAATTTTATTTTTTATTTTAAATTTTACTTTTTGTACATGCTATATAATTCTTTCACCTATTATAAATGAAAAAAGTAAAATGAAAAATTAAAATTTAAAGACTCCATTAAATTAAAAAAAAAATTATACTATTCACATTTAAAAATTAATTAAGATATTTTTTATTAATGTAAAGGATTCTCTTTAAAATAAAGAACACATTTGAAGATCTAAATTATTTAGAGAATATTTTATAGAGTTGGAATATAACCATAATCAGGTGAATTATAATAACATAGTCATCAAATTTTATATTTGGAGATTCTAAAATTGGAGTTGAAATTAAAATTGAAATTAGAATTCTCAATTTCAGTATTTCACAGCTATCTAGAATTAGAATTGAAATTTTAACTACAATATGAAATTATAATATAACTAAAAAATCAATTTCATAATTTTATTATCAACCCATAAAATTATAATTTTATAATTATCACTACAATTCTCTCTTTCACCGTCATCTCCAGCATTACCGTTACCGTCACCTCCATCTCCAAAGCTATCATTGGCGATGATGACTCATTTGACGGTCATTGTTGGTAATGATGGCTCGTCGAACCATTACAGTCAGTAGCAATGACTCGTCGGACCGTCATCGCCAACGATCCACTACCATCTCCGTCGTTATTGCCGGTGGTCCACCACCATTTCTAACTCAAATAAACACTTTCATTGTCACCAATTTTTTATTTAATTTCAATTTCAATTTCAATTTTTTATGTGAAATAAACATTATAATTACAATTTTAATAAAATTCTAATTTTAAATAATTAAAATTAAAATTGAAATTCTCAATTCCAATTTTCATTATTGTTCCAAACTGAACTTAAGATCATATAACTTCAATTTGTAATTTGTAATTATTAAATTTTATTTCAATGAAAGGTCATTTGTCGAAATTCAGAGATAAAAAAGAAAAATACTATTGAAAATAAAATATTATTAAAAAAAATAATATTCTCACATAATAAATCAATATGGAGTCCACCCATTAAAAAACTCTTTTTTTTATATATATTTTTTCTTATTTTATTTAATTTACTATAACACATTTACTAATTAAATTAATAAGTTTATCATAAATCAGGTTAATATCATATAGTAAAATTTTTTTTTAATGAAATATTATATTTTTAGTATCACATTAATATTTTGATTATTGAATTTCGGCGAGTGACTTGTCATTAAAATAAAAAATTAAAGTTTAGTGATTAAGAAAATAATAAATTAAACATAAATGACTATTAAAATCTGAAACTATAAAGTTTGGTCACCACCAATATAATATAATTTAACCATAATCAATCTCTACACACTAACACTTAATTCTTTGTTACAGGCGTTTGTTTAGATTTCTATTGGTCCAAATACACGTCTGCAACACTTTTCACGTAAGAAGATTAATCACCATAGGTGAAATTAGCATTAGTTTACCATAGGAGAAATCAGCATATAGTTTTAACTTCTAACATATCATTATCACTTTATAAATAAATTATTGTATTCTAATCTACAGCAAACCAAATTGCTAATTATGTTGAAAAAAAAGTTGATAATTAAAAGTATATACCTACTTTGCAGTGGTGGATCTAGAATTTTAATATTCAGAGCAAATATATATATATATAAACTAATTAAAAAATTAATTAAATAGTCTTATTTAATTAATAAACATCTTTCATTTATTAAATATAAATATTTATAATTTTAAACAAATAAAATAATATTTATTCATATGTTTACAATTATAATAAAGGTTGGCATTACAAATAGATAATTTTGGAGAGAATATTTGAACTAAAGAAAGAATTCAGAGAAAACGTTTAAATTTTATCTTGAGTATATATACATAATAGTTTTTTTTTTTTTTGTGTGTAATTATATTCAATATCTTTGAGATTATAAGTCAATTTTTCTTTGTGATCATATAGATTTAGGCCTATTAAATTTTTAATTTTTGTAAAGAAAAATGGATTTAATTTCTATACTTTATCATGCCAATCTAGTTTAATTAATATTTAATATTATTTTGAATAATTTATAAAGATTTAATTATATGCCTATTAATCTAATAAAAAATAATTTATTATTAAATGAATTATATTTCTTATTTTGAAAATAGTTGCCACTGTTTTTCTAGGGATCTGCCATTGCTACTTAGCACTTATGATTAGCATTTTATGTTTATATTTTTCCAGTAACGTTTATTGCAAGTTAATTCATATTTGGTTTACTTTTAAATTAATTTATATTGATATTAAATTCACTTTACATAGTTGTCTAGTTAAACAACCTTCCAATCTTTTTTCTTTTTTAACAAATTTAATAAAAGATTTAAGTAATCTTATTAACTTGTCTAGTTAATACAACCATATAAGATTTATATAAGATTGCTCAGTTATTAAAAATGGAAACTGAAAATACTTTTATTTAATTATTTAACATTTGCAAGCCAAAATAAAAAAGAAAACCAAAACACAAACACACAATTTGAGATTATTCTCTACCTTGAAGGCATTATTATATTATATATTTACATATATCTATATATATTATTGAAAGTTCATACTAGAATTCGAAAATATAAATAGAAATATTCATCCTGCTTGTGCATCTTGCTAGGATATGCTACAGAATAACTTAATGAACATAAGACAGTGGTGTCAAGATACAAACAGAGATAATATTCTTTATATTAGGGTTGGGGAAATTACTTTGAAGGAAACTTGGGGAATGGAGGGAGGGGAGGGAGAGGCTTATGGGAGATTGGTGGTTTAGGTTTCTTAAAGATTGGAATTGGACTAGGATGTGGCTTCTTGAAAAATGGAATTGGAGGAGGTAATGGTTTCTTGAAAATTGGAATATTGGGTGGAAATGGTTTCTTAAATTTGTGTATTGGATGTGGAAGTGGCTTTTTGAATTTAGGCAATGGTGGTGGGAGTGGTTTCTTGTATACTGGTATTGGTGGAGGTAATGGTTTCTTGAATAATGGAATAGGTGGTGGAAGTGGTTTCTTATAAATTGGTATAGGTGGAGGCAATGGCTTCTTATAAATTGGTATTGGTGGAGGCAGTGGCTTCTTATAAATTGGTATTGGCGGAGGCAGTGGCTTCTTATAAATTGGTATTGGCGGAGGCAGTGGCTTCTTGAACACTGGAATAGGCGGATGAAGTGGTTTTTTATAGATTGGTATTGATGGAGGCAATGGTTTCTTGAATATTGGAATAGGTGGTGGACGTGGCTTTTTATAGATTGGTATTGGTGGAGGATAAACCTTTGGTGGAAACAGCTTAGGATCAAAGTATGATGGATGATCAACTAGATCTTCTGTTTTATCATCTCCGTAGCAGAAAGTAGTAGAAAACAACAAAGAAATGTACAAGCACAAAAGTGCTCCCCTAGATATAGGGAAAATCTTCATTGGGAACCAAGCTTATGGCTCCCTTTTAAGCTTCTACACTTGGGATATTCAAGGCACTGATGGGGTTCGAGCATACAATACTTCTATATATATATAATGTGCTCATCAAGAGGAACGATAGGAAAAGATTCTCTCAATGAGTACATCATCAATTAAGGCCTCAAATGCTGATTCGATAGTAGCGAATTAACCACAAAAGTCAAGCACAAACATTAACATTTTCCTAATCTGGCGGTGGCTTTAAATTCATAATGTCACATTATGAGTAATATTTTAGCGATCTATCCCTTATGTGTTCTTTTCCGGTCTTATATTTTTTTTTTGCAAATCACTTATTTTTTAAAGTGTTTTGACGGTTAATATATTTTAATAAATAACATGACATATAGAAAAAAATATAAAACAAAAAATAAAAACACAAAAAGACAGATCCAAACTATATTAATATTATAAAAACTAAAATGGCATGATGTTTAAGAACAAAATTGCATGCATTTATATTTAATTTAATCAAAATATATTATTCCCTAGACAAAACTAGTGATTGAATTACTTATTTTTAATATATATTTCCATTGTACGAAACATTTTATTTTATATATTTATTAGCATAGACGGATATAAAAATTTTAATAATAGAGGACACCTCTCATATCTAGAAATATATATAAAAATTTTAGAAATAAACATAATGATAATGAAATAAATTTATTTAATAAATATAAAAATAATAAAAAGCATTATACATATATTTCAATTAGAAATAACCAAAAGTTATTACAATATTATTGAAAAAGAAAATTTAAAAATTTAAAAAGAAAGAAAGAAAATGAAAGAAAAATTGGAAAGAAAATAAAAAAAAAGAAAGAAAGTAAAAGAAATAGAATTAAATAGTATTTTAACATGAGTTAAAGAGTTTTTTTTTTTTTTTTTTTTTTTTTTTTTTTTTTTTTTTTAATTTAAAGAATAAATAAAAAATTTTTAAAAATTAAAAAAAAAACAAATATTTTAAAATAAATATTATTATATTTTTTTTTAAAATTTTTTAATTTTTTTTTTTTTTTTTTTTTTTTTTTTTTTTTTTTTTTTTTTAAATTTAAAGACTACTTAAATAATTTTATCAAATTCTAAACTAAACTATGATTTTACCTAAAAAAATATAAAAATTAAAGGAGATACATGCCTCTCTTAATTTCATGTTCATCCCTCTCTGTTTATTAGTCCATCAAGCATTGATTGGACTCGGTTTAATTTTGAAATTATATTATATTCCTATATACAAGAAAATATATTAATTAACATATAGATTATTGTAATGGTTACTGAATTTTGGATTAATTTCATTATAAAATCACAATTCAAACAATAATTTGACTCATTTTCACCAAATTAAAAAAAAAAACTGAGGGAGTAACAAAATTTGTTAACTCTAAAGAGACATTAAAGGTTCAATCAATGATGAATGATTAATCAACCAAATAAGTACTGCATTTAATGGAATGTTTAGCAGGATGGAAGCAAAATAAGGAAGAAATGAATATTTTCTTTAAAAAAAAAATAGAAAAATTATATGATATTTGATAAAATTTAAAATTTAAATTTAATTATTAAATTATAAGTATTGAATAATATATGCAATATAAATTTGAAATTGTAAAATTTAAAAAATTTAACATTTTATTATATTTAATGTAAATTTTTTAATTTTTAGTTTATAATTTTAACTTCAAATAAATATTATATTGAGATTTACAAAAATATAGAGATGCGAATTAATATACCCTTGCTTATGTGACATCATAAAAAATCAATGGTGAATCTAGATCTTAAATGTTAAGGAGCGAAAATATATATAAAAAATATAAAATTCAGTGACAGATCATAATTTTATAGAAATGAGAATATATGTGTATAAATTAATTAACTAAAAAAATTCAATTGAAATATTTTTATTTAAACAAGTAATAAAACAACTTTTATATGTTAAAAATAGGGATGACATCGATTTAATTTTGTCAATTTGATAGATTTTTATTAAATCAAATAATTTTAAAATTTGAAAAATTTTCAAACTAAATCAAATAATTATTATAACCAAACTGTCGGTTTAGTTTTATATGATTGTCTTCTGTTTGTTAGTTTCAAATATAATATTTTTTTTTATATATCGTTATTATTTTATTATAAATTTAGAGAAAAAATATTGACAAATATCGGTGATAATAAAATCCTGAGAATAATTCAATGTAAAATATAACATTTTTCTATTTCATATATTAACAACTCAAAATTTATCTTTTTCTTTAGATTTTTTTATTTATTTATAATTAATTTTCATAAATAATTTTTTAAAAAAATTAATTAATGTTAGGTAGAAATAATGTGAATATATATAAAATAAAACCAAACATATTTATTATATAATAGTAAAAAGAAATATATATATATATATATATATATCTTCTGTTTAGTTCAACTTGAAATAAAAAAAATATTCAAATTGCAAATCAAAAATAAATTTTAATTTGTTTTATTTTTCAAATTGAAATCAAACTAAATATATATAAAATTATAAATTTTGATATGGTTTAATTGATTTAATTCGATTTGATCGGTTTGGTCCGTTTCACTTCTATTCCTAGTTAAGAATACAAATTTATAAATAAAAAATAAATTTATTTCTATATTTTTAATTGGTACAGTAACAATCATAAATGTATTTATAAAATAATAAAATTAAGTATTGTACTTTTTTCATCAAATACTTTTTTCATCAAATTTGTAACAAATTTGCTAATAGTGTGTCATGTTATATATAAAATAATCTTTTATTCTATCATATAATTTTTGTTGGACTATAGTGATATTAGAAAATAAATGCTTTATTATAACTTTCTAAAAATTTTGACACCTTACAATACATATAATTTTATTATTTTAAAAATTAAATTTTGAATTGTCCAAACGATTCATTTTTTTTTTTTATTCAAATTTATCCAAATAAAAATCAGAATTAATTATTTTTATTTATATTAAATTATGAATTATTAATAATATCAGCAAATTAAAATCGGGTTAATTACAATTTCTCTCCTATAAAATGATTTAATACGTTAAGTCCCCCTAATCTTTCAAAAATACACTAACTCCCCCTGACAAACGTCATAATATACAACTAGATCTTTTCGTCCAATTTTACCGTTAGTCAACCTTACAAGGATAATAAAAAAAAGAAATGTCATTACCCTTTATCTTTAATTAATTACATTCTATTTTTTCTTAAAAAATTTTTTAGGATTAAAAAATATATTTTTATACTTTTAACAAATTTGAAAATAAAAATATTTTTATTTTATTTTTTAAAAAATAACAAATAAAAAATAAAAGTATTTTTTAAAAAATATTTTTTACTTTTTATTTTTAAATTTGTCAAAAATATGAAAATAAATTTTTTATTTATATTAAAAAATTTAAGAAGAAATAATTTAATTTCTTCTTAAATTATTTTTTAAAATAAAAAATAACAAATAAAAAATAAAAATATTTTTGTTTATTTTTTATTTTAAAATTTGTCAAAAATATGAAAATAAATTTTGTAACCTTAAAAAAATTTTAAAAGCAAAAATAAAATGTAATTAATTAAAAATAAAGGGTAATGACATTTCTGTCTTTTTACTACTCTTGTAGAGTTGATTAAGGGTTGACTAATAGTAAAATTGGACGGAATGGTCTAGTAGTATATTATGACATTCGTCAGGGGGGCGTTAATGTATTTTTGAAAAGTCAGGAGGGATTTAGTGTATTGGGTCATTCTATATAGAAATATAATTAACCCATTAAAATATTTATACGATTAAATTTTAGAATGGATTTACATCAAATTTAAGTTTTGTTTTTTTTTTTTTTTTTTTTTTTTGTTTTTTTTAGTTTCAAGTTTAATCAGATTGTATTTTTTATAAATTAATGTTTCTAAAAATTTTAAATAATTTTAAATAATTTATATTTTATTAATTTATTTATTGATAAAATAATCACATTTTTATTGAATAAAAATCAATTATTTTTATATCTAATCCATCAGTTCACATATTATCCTTTAATGAGTTTGGTGATAAGCCTAATGATACTGTGAACTCAAGCCAATTCACTTTTATAATAATTGTGGCATGATATGATATGATTTGATATTATTTTTTATATTATTAGTAAATAATATTATGCTAATAATCTCTCCATATCGTTAATATAATAGTGAATATTTAGCCTATATTCATGTATTATATTTATATAAATAGTGCACATATAATGAAGGAATATATACAAGATTCAATATATTATTTATTCTCTTTATGATATCAAAGCCCTAGTTGCTCTAACGAGATTATTTTTCATCCTCTTTTTTTTTTCATTAGCCTCTTCCACTGTCCCATCTCAAAGTAATGGGATAGTGGAAGAGATTGATGAACACAACAATCCAATTACCAATTAAACTTGCCTCTTCTAATTATATGTTTTGGCATACTCAATTCTGGTCTCTTTTAACCAGTTATCAATTAATTGACTATCTTGATGGTTCTTTTCCCAAACCCCCTAAATTTATCACTAATGACAAAGAGAAAACTATTGACCATCCTACATATCTTGCGCCGAAGCAACAAGATCAACTGCTCCTTCATGCCATTCTCTCTTCTACAACTAAAACAATCATGCTTTAATTGGTGTCTTCCTCTGCTGCTGCTGAAACTTGGATCACTGCAACCTCTCTTTTTGCCAATAAATCCATGTCTCGTGTCATGATGCTTTGAAGAACGATTGATGAAAAGTGTCAAAGGCACACTTCTAGACTCTGATTTTTACAATCTATCAAATGTACTGCTGATGAGCTTGCTTTAAATGGGTCACCAATTCACACTGATGATCTCGTGATTCATATACTAAATGGCCTTAAAAAGGACTATAGACATATTCAATATGCTATAAGAGCACGTGAAATACCAATTTCCTTTGAGGAGCTTTGTGACAAACTCCTAAAGCATAAGAGTTATCTAACTCATTCCATCGTTCAACATTTAACTCCTATTTTGATGACGAATTATCCTAGGAGGAATTCAACAGATGGTGATCGATATAACAAATCCTATGGACAACCCTAATCCAATCAAGGTGGCTTTATCTATCGACCTACCAATAATTTACAGGCTCAGGAGATAGTCTGCCAACTATGTCACAAACCGAGACATACTGCAAAACAATTTTATAAGGCAAAATCCATTCTTTTTGGCAACGCATAAGCCAACTTTGCTTCGAACTTTTCTCCTAATAACGAGTGGCTTGTAGACTCTGGAGCTTTAAATCACATGTCTTCCAATGACAACCTTTTCAATTAAGTTCATGACTATGTTGAAATAGATGAAGTGCAAATTGGAAATGGTAAGACTCTTTCCATTGCCAAAACAAGTTCTATATCACTTCCTAATTCCAATCTTATTCTTTTCCATGCCCTTTATGTTCCTTCTTTGACTAAAAATTTAATTTTTGTTGCAAATTATGTAAAGCTAATCGAGTTTATGTGGAATTTTTTGATGACCATTTTGATGTGAAGGATAGAGTCACAAGAAAGATTATCCTCCAAGGCCTGAATAAAGATGATGTTTACATCCTCTCTCAATATCTTCAACCTTAAGCCATAGCGACAACTCAAGTCTGAATAAAGTTTTGGCACCAACACCTTGGCCATCCTTCCTTTAAAATTTTGAATCAAACTATTTCCAAGTTTAATTTGTCAATTTCCTCTTGTCATGATTTTAGTAATTGTATGTCTTGTTCCATGAATAAAAGTCATCAATTGGTATTTTCTAAATCCTCTTTGGTTAGTTATGCCCCTTTAAAAATTCTATACAATGATGTTTGGGGACCTGCACCTATCATCTCTATTGATAGTTATAAATGTTACCTTATTTTTATTGACCATTTTACCAAATATATTTGGTTCTATCTTTTGAAACTCAAATATGAAGTCTTTTTTCATTTCCTTACTTTTAAAAAGCTAGTAGAAAACTATTTTGATCATAAAATAAAATCCATTTATTCTAATGGTGGTGGATAATTTATCAAACTCAAATCTTTCTTTGCTTCCTATGGTATATCTCACTTACAAACTCTTCTATATACCCCTCAACATAATGGTATGGCAGAAAAACGTCGTCGTAAAATTGTAGTAAAAGGTCTTGCCTTATTAAATCATTCTTTTATGCCCATTGAGTATTGGTCATATGCTTTTTTCACCAGCGTCTATCTTACAAATAGGCTCCCAACACACACCTTAGCTTCCAAATCCCCTTTTGAATGTCTCTTTAATGATCAACCGAATTACTATAAATTAAGAGTTTTTGGTTGTCTTTGTTTTCCTTAGTTAAAACCATATAATAACATAAGTTCCAATCTAAATCTCGTCCTTGTGTCTTTCTCGGGTATTCCCTCCATCAAAGTGCTTTCAAGTGTCTTGATTTTTCCAATAGGAAAATCATTGTCTCACTTTATGTTTAGCTTGCTGAAACTATTTTTCCTTTTCAATCTCATAAGTTTTCTCATCTCTTGAACCTGACATCCCTGCCTCAACAATGCTCTTCTATGTCAATTCCACTTGAGCCTCATTTATCTGTTCCCATCATTAATCCTGCATCGCCAGTTGCTGTTCCAAATATTCCATCTTCTCCATCTACATCAGCTCGTTGTAGCAGGCTTTTCAATGATGACCAGTCTTGTGACATTGCTTTTCTTACACAATCTGTCACGGTAAGTTCAACTACTGTCACACCCCGACTTCAGTGGTACGACGATTCTAGAGTAAGGGTAGGCTTAAGGCCACAATAAACCCATAAAATACTCATATCCTGGATCTCATACATAACATATATTCACATCATATATATTTATCATCGTATACTCATATCTATGAATCATATAATAATCATTCATGTATTTTATACATCATCGTATGATTTTCTCTTGTTCCTTACCGATCAAAAGATACATCCCACATCAATAATGAATAAGGGCAACTCATAATGTATCAATTTAGACATCAAAATAATATCATTCTTAACATCTAACTAACTACAAAGCTCTAAAGAATACTCCTCATACATATAAATGCCATAATACAAAATAATATTCATTAAAAGAATTACATAGAGTCTTCATGGAGAAATGAATCAAGAAGCTCTGTCTTCTATGTTAGCTCCCTCTTGAGCTACACTATCACCTAAAATCTACAGAAGAGGAGTGAGCCTTCAATTCAAAAAGATATAAACATGTAATGCAAAGGTCAAACTAAAGGAACATGGGTATAAATGTTTCATAAGGTCATGCTTACAATAATGTAAGTGCTCACAATTGAATAACACTAACAAATCATATGATAGAACTGTCATCATCAAAACGCATAAGTAGACTTGCTACTTTATCATAACAGAACGCATTAGTAGCCTTGCTACCTTATCATAATACATATGCTTGGTCGGGCATATGTCTAGATCTTATGATCCCCTCTAGGTGAAACACTGATAAAAACTCTATCAGTTGGGTTTCCCAAGTACACAATAGATTAATAAATTTACTTTCATTAAGAAGAGCGTTCTATGCATATACATGTCATAGGTCATATAGCTTGAATTTCACAAAGAATCATAGGTCACAAGACCATCGACATATAAACATGAATTCATTCAAGTTAACAATTAGGTTTCATATGAACTTGGTCCAAGGAAGGATGACCAAGTCATTTACAATATTTAAAGTGATTACATAAAACAAATTATCATTGGTTTGAGAACATTATAGGAATTTCATTTAATAGGTAAACAAATACAATATTTCATAATATGAGAATCATATACATGTGCATTAGGAAGGTTTGAACAATCAATTTCAAGGAAACGATATGCATATGTAATGTTTATACTTACCTCAAAGCAAACTATCTTTGTATTTCTCTCAATCACTTGTACATTCAATAATCTTCTCTATTTCCTTGAGTCCTCATCTCCTATGTCAAATCTCCAAATATTCACAATTAGGGTTTATACCTAATAATGTTCATACATGGTAAATTCTTATGATTCTAATCATCTTTTAGAATCCTAATATATTTTCTAACATCAATTTAATCACTTATTAGAGAAATGTGAAAGATTGTGATGAATAGCTATTATTCACCCAAAACCCTAAATCCATATATATCTTGCTTATAATCCATAATAATTACTAATGACACTCTTAAACATCTATACTTAACTTATATTCATCTATTTTAACTATTAATTAACTTATCTTAAACTTAGAAGTGAGTTTGAAATAAATACCTTGAATTCCTAGAAATGGAGAATCCTTGAGAAATCTAAAATGTTAGTATTTCTTGAAGGTTTGATTCTTGTGTTATTATGATGAAATAAATGTTGGAGGATGAATATTAATGAATTGGTAGGTGGTTGGGACCATTTATGAAGAAAGAGGAGAAGAAGAGTAGAAAATATAATAGTTTGAAATGAAAAACAGAGCTATCATATATATAAGCCCAAAACTTTCATGCCCGTGAAGAGGGGCTTCACGACCGTGAAATGAGTTGTTCACATCTGGGTTCGAAGCACTTCTTCACTGCAGTGATGGACGTTTCACGCCCGTGAAAACAAATCTGAAGAATTGGTCAAATTACACAGAAACTTTTCTCAGGGTGGTGAATGATTTCTCACGCCCGTAAAGAACACTTCATGCCCGTAAGGAATCTTCATGCCCGTGAAAGGCTTGCTGATGAGAATCTCTCATGTTTTTCTCAATTTTAACTTATCTAAACTCAATCAACTTATACATATACATGTTTAATACCTCAAAATCAGTCATAACTCATCATGTTTTAATATATAATCATTCTAGGAGTAATCTATACTCAACATAACATTCTAGATTATCTACCATTCATACATAAATATACACATGCTAACATTCATCAAACAAATATGAATGAGCACATATCTACTCTAACGTTCCAAGTACTAGAGTCTTAAGTAAGCTCTCTCTGAGCCACTTTGGTATGATGCTATGAAAGCAAAATATCAAGCCCTTATTCACAATAAAATGTGGGAGCTTATTCCACCATCATCTCAACAACACTTAATTGGTTGCAATTGAGTCTATCTCATTAAAAGAAAATCTGATGGAAGCTTAGATCGATGTAAAGCCCATCTTATGGCAAAAGGTTTCAATCAACGGAAAAGGTTTGATTTCAATGAAACATTTTCTCTTATTATAAAGCATGTAACCATTAAGATTGTTCTAACCATTGCAGTTACCAAATGATGGAATGTGAAGCAATTTTACGTTAACAATGCCTTTCTTAATGGCACAATTGACAAACATATTTTTATGAGGCAGCCCTTGAGTTTTAAAGATTCAAGTCACAAGTCTTATGTGTGCAAGCTTAAAAAGTCTATTTATGGGCTAAAACAATCCCCACAGGCCTGGTATCAAACATTAAGCACATTATTGGTGACTTATGGTTTTGTTCAAACCAAATCTGACAATTCATTATTTGTTTTCAAGAATGCTCATGTGGTGGCTTACTTCCTTGTATATGTTGATGACTTGTTGCTTATAAGGAATGATGATCATTTTAATGCCCGATTTATTCAGGCCCTGTCCTTTGCTTTTTCTCTCAAAGATCTTAGTGACTTGCATTATTTTCTTGGCATAAAAGCTATTTCGGTTTCCTAAGGCATGCTTTTGAGTCAATCCCAATATATTCATGATTTGTTAAAGCATACAAAGATGCTGGAAGCTAAGCCTGTTTCAACGCCCATGTCCATTACTGAAAGTTTGTGTGTAGATGATTGTGGTGGTCCCACTAATCCCACTGAGTACTGTTCCATTGTGGAAACTCTTCAATATCTTGTTTTGACTCAGCATGATCTCGCATTTGCAGTTAATAAGTTATTTCATTTATGCACTCTCCAAGTATCAAGCATTTTTCTGCTTTAAAGCGTGTCCTTCTTTAATTAAAGGGTATTATGTCTCATTGGCTACTTATTTCAAAAGAGCACAACTTTATCTTGAAGGCTTACTCTGATGCAGATTGGGGGGGCAATAAAGATGATCACACATCTACAACTGCCTATGTTGCCTTTCTTGGTGCCACCCCATCTCTTGGTGTTATAGGAAATAATGAGTCATTGCACGCTCTAGTATGGAGGCTGAATATAGAGCAGTTGCCTCCACTGTTTGTGAATTCACATGGTCACAGTATGTGATACGAGAATTATATTGTCCTTTACAAGGATGCCCCACTATAGCTTGTGATAATATTGGTACCATGTATGTATGTGCTAATCCTATTCTTCACTCTCGAAGCATGTTGAAATTGACTTCCATCTTGTTCGAGACAAAGTTGCTAAAGGTCTACTTCGGGTCACTCTATTTCTTCTAAAGATCAGTTGGTAGATATTATGACCAAGTGTTTATCAAAACATCAATTTCATCTTGGTCATACCAATCTAGACATGGTCTCTCATACCCCTAGATTGAGGGGGGATGATAAATCTAAGGATAGCGTGAACCCAAGCTGATTCACTTCTATAACAAGTGTGATTTGATATGATTTGATATATTTTCTATAATAATAGTGAATGATATTATACCAATAATCTCTCTATATCATTAATGTAATAGCAAATATTTCCCTTATATTCATGTATTATATGTAAATAGTGCACATGTAATGAAGAAATATGCACAAAATTTAATTTGTCATCTCTTTTCTTTATTTGGTTCATTTTGAATTTCATATTCGTAAATTTAAATTAGTTGAAAATTGGGTTCAAATATTTAATTTATGAATCGAGTGAAAATTATTATCTTTAAATCATATTATATAAAGTAATTATCTCTTTTCAATATCCGATATTAAATTGGAAAAATTCTTATTATAATGATGGATGAATTAGAATTTTAAATCATTTTCCTCGCACATAATTAAAAAGAGTGAGTAGTCCAACCAAAGTACTAAACTTTACATAATTGAGTTAACTTTTTCTTACTGTCTGTTAATTTAGAAGAATAAATAGATTATCCATTGTCCAAATAGTTAATAAAATGGTAAAACATCAATTTTATGACGTTTAGGAAACAAATTGTCTAACTGCTGTAAAATATTTATATATTTTTCTTTCCATGGAGTGTAGAATATGTGAAAATTTAAATATACTGGAAAATTTATATAAAATATTTAATGCCATTGAACAAATTGATGTTGATTTTGAATACTGACTAACTACTTAGTATAACTAAAAAAAAAAAAAAAGGGACATGTACTTATTTTTCTTTAAAGTTCCACATGCACCATATTATATGAAAAAAAAAAAAAATAGATGAAGTTAGAACACCATATCATATTATCATATTATAAACTATTAATAATGATTAAATATATTAAATAATAATTATTTTATAAGATGAATATATTATTTATTATCTAAATTAAAGGGTGTATATTGTAATTACCACATCAATGTATTATAATACCATTAATTGGTACATAATATGATATAATAAATTAAATTCAGCTAAAAATTTCTATTATGAAATACTTTTTTGTAGTTTTTTTATTTAATTATTTTTTTATAATTATCTAAATTAATTCAGAATTTTCTTTTTGTGGTCTGGATGTATTTTCAGAGCTTGGGGGGTTGGAAAAAAAATTTAATACTCTTGTGTTGTTGATGTTATATATATAGGTATGAAAATTAATTATGTTTGGTGGTAGTTGATTTTATTTGATAATAATAACAATAATACATTCTGTTAGATCAAAGAAGCAGTAGAGCCTGCTGCAATTTCGAATTAAGGGAGAGCATATGAATGGGGAGAAGGTAGAGAATTTTGAATTTTCCCAAAACATTAAGAGATTGAATCTATTTATGTTAAATTAAAAATTTAGAAATTTATTTATATTTGATTTTTTTAATTTAACTTTATTTATTTTTCTAAATTTTTCATTGCACAATATATTTTTTTTTGTCAATTTTAATAAATAAATAAATTATATTTTATATTGTATTTATATTTTTAATAATAAATAGTATTATGTTTGATTTTCTCATATCGCACTAAATTCATATTTATGTTCTAGTTAAATTTTTAAATAAAAAAAACTTATTTATCTTAATAATTAAATCTAAATCAATAAGAAAATAAGTAAACTCGTTTATCAATTAGACTAATATTTAAAGTTAATTTTATTTTATTTATTATAAATATTAAATTAAAATTTTAAATTGAATTATATTTGATAATAAAAATTATAAAATTTTTTATTTATTAAATTATAAAATATATTATTTTGAAAGTTTTTAAAATTTTATATAAAATATAAGATACGCATTTTATATGTGTCTATTAAATTAAAATATAAAATATAATTTTTTTATTTATTAAATTAAAATAGATAAAAAAATATGTTATACAATGAAAAATTTAGAAAAATTAAATAATAAAATAGATAATATTAAATTAAAAAAATATAAAGATTCAAATAAGGTTTTAAGTTTTTTAATTTATCTTAAATAAATATAATTTAGATAGAAATTTAATATCTCCATTAAAATTGGACTTATTTAATTCAAATAAAAAAAATTCAGAAATTTATTTAAACCGTAAAAAAGAAAAAAGGCCTAAAAAAATAAAATGATATAATTTTAAAAATTTATTTGTAACTTGTCTTAAAATAAATAAATAAATAAAATGAAGAAAAAGAGACACCAATTAGAATTGACTTTTATTTAATTAATTTTTAAATTTCGAGTCACCTCGTAAATGTATAACTAGACTATAAATTGCATGCACTAGTTCAATTTAATGCAATTTAATGCCAGTAGCATGTACTTGTTAATAACTTTATAATTTTGGAAAAAACAAATTATAATTTTGGTGGTTAATTGATGCGGTAATAATTATTTATTTTTTTAAATATTTTAATTATATTTATCTAATTTTTTATTTAACTTAAATTGATTATACTTATTTAATTTCCTAATTAGATTATATTTATTTTTCTTGTTTTTAAGTAATTCTAAAATAATTAGAATTCATATTTAATAATTTTATTAGTTTTTAATTAAAATTTGATGTCTTATAAATATGATTATTATGTAATAATTTAGAGATATTTTATTATTAACAAAATTTTAAATTTATTTTATTTTTGATGAATTTTAAAAATTATTTTTTTTGTGGATTTAAGAATGTTTAAGGTATAAACGTGTTGTAACTTTGTTTACTTGCTTCCTCGCTGCATCATTAATTTAAATAATTAAAGCACTATTTGAGATTAAATAATGAATATAGTTGATATTAATTAAGAGTTAATTAGATGGATTAAAGCATATAATAACTTCTAGATGATATTTATGTTAATTTTGATTATTTTAGAATTAAAGTAATAGGATTTTTGTCACGTTGCAAAATTGGAACATGACGATTATAAAATATGGGAGTAGTTTTATACCACCAATACCCGTAGAACCCTTCTTATTATCACATCCATCAAACCCAATATATTTATAACACTATTGTAACATTTTAACTTTTTTTTTTTTCATTTTGAGAACAGAAAGACTCAATTAAATCATAGGAACAATATATGTAAATAATAGGACAAGTTGCAAAAATCAACCCTAACAATTAAGTAGACACTTCGGTGCTTCGTTTTTTCGAACGAGCTTGGAAGTAAGTATGTTTAACTTCACCATTAGAATCATAAGCTAGAATAATATAAAAAATATTGTTTCATAATCAAAGTAGGACAAAAAGGTAAATAAATATAAGTTACAAGTCCAAAGTATAATTTTTTGAAGTGCTGGGGAGGAAATTCGAATTACCTAGAACTTGAATAGTATAAATAGCTCAATTTTTGTCTTTTTCTTCATTTGTTCATCTTTCTTCCTTTCTTCCACCTTAAGGCCGAAATCATCTTCTTCTTTCCTCTCAAAAATTTATCAAAGAAGCTAAAGGGAATTCAATAGAAAACTTAGTGAAACACCAAAATAACTTGATTTACAATAAATTTCATTGAAGAATCAAAGGAAAAACTTGAAGGAAAGCAAGCTAGAGTTTTGGCCAAACTTGAATAAAGAGGTAAAATGATGATTTCTTCATCATTTCCATCTATTTTAGATGTATATTGTCACACCCCAACTCTAGCGGTGCGATGGTCCTAGGACAAGGGTAGGCTTAAGGCCACTATAAACCCGTAGAACTCCCCATATCTTGAATCTCATATACATTCATATAAGTATAAAATCATGCTATATCATATTCATAATCCATTTAAGCATAAATAATTTCTTTACTATATCATTTCATAATAATATTCTCTTGTTCCTTACTGATCAAAAGATGTATCTCACATCACTAAGGAACAAGAGTACTCAAAAGAATCAATTCATATATCAAAACATTATCATCCTCTAATGACTAACTACATAGCTCTAGAGTATACTCCCATTACATATTGTGTCATAATACCATTCAATGAATATACATAATTATATATCAAAAGATTTATAATGGAAGCTTCTTGGAATGAAAAGTCAAGAAGCTTGATCTTCTCTGCTAGCTCCCTCACGAGCTATACTATCACCTGAAATCCACAGAAGAGGAGTGAGTCTTCAACTCAGTAAGATATGAACATTATACAATAAGAACGAAATATCGAATCATGGTTAATGAACAAATAATTATACATATAGGCATGAAGGAAGTCATAAGCTTTTACTTAAAAGAAATGTAGTTCTCATAATAATTTGGCTATATCAAATCATGTCAAATTCAAATCATGGTTCATCTTTAGAACATAGAATGCCCACAAGGAATGGCATTATCAAATATCATCTGGAAGAACTGATCACATGTCATACGTACGTATCGGTAGCCTTACTACCTCAACGTCCACACATGCTTGGCCAGGCATGCGCCTAGAGCTCCTGGTTCCCTCTAGGTGGAACACTGGTACAGAACTCTATCAGCTGAGTTCCTAAAGTGCACGATGGATCAATAAATTTACTCTCATTGGGAAGAGCGTTCTATCCACGGGTCATGGGTTTCAATCTCATAGGGAGCATATTGGTCGCAAGACCATCATCATATAACATCATTCAAACTGGGTTCACAAGAAAGAATACATGGACTTGATCCAAAAATATTGATCAAGCCATTTTCGGCATATACAAAGATATATAAACATATGTGAATGAACAAATTAAGATGTTTAGTCTTATTATTTCAAAAAGACAAGAAATAGGTAAATGTTCATACTTATCTCTTACACAAATTTCCTTAAATTCCTCTTAAGCAATTCTGCCAATTAATTCCTCAATAAATTCTGAATTTCTCCTCCTAAGAAATTTTCCAAATATACAAAAATTAGAGTTCCTCCAATCAATAATATTCCACATGATTTCCATTAATTCATTATCTTAAAATCTCTATTCTTAATTCCCAACAATAATCCCATTACTCTCTTTAAGAAAAACTGCATTAAATTTCACATTAAATTTCGGAGTTACTGTTCACAGCAGTTCAACCTCCAAATTTTCTCCCACATTAATTATCATTAATTGCTTCAATTTACTAGCAATAAATTCTACATACCCAGAATTAATTATCCTAGCCCTATAAACTTAAATAACTCCAAAGAAAATAATTTAGGAAGAAGATTTACTTTATTTTCTTCAAACTGAGGTTCTGCAAATACTACTCAAATCTGATGATTCTACCTTAATATAGACTAAGCTAGAAGTCTATTGCATTAATCTAAGCTTTAATGCCTTAGAATATAAAATAGAACAAATCTGAGAAGAAAAATGAATTTTACGAAAGGAAGAAAGAAGGGAAAAAGTGTGAAAAAAATCGCTACTGGGGTTGCTAGGTTTAAATAGACCTCTGCCCAGAACCACGCTATCCAGCTCACCTCGTCAAACCTGCCTCGACAAAGCTACCTCGCCTAACCAGCTCGCCAATCCCACTTCACATTCTCAGCTCGCACTTGCCAGCTCGCCAACCTTGATCCGGCAATGCTGCCTCGCACATTCTAGCTCGCATATGTTACCTCGCCAGACTCTCCTCGCAACTCGTCCTCGCATATGCCTCTTCGACAATGCTTCTTCTCCTCTTCGCCTCTTCGCGAACTGCCACTCCGCACATTCTCTCTTCGCACAATTCCTCTTCGCCAAATTCTCTTCGCTTTTGTCAAGACCCGCTCTCGCGAGCCGCGACGGTCCTAGGGCAGGGGAGATGCCAATGATGATTGGCACCCGTATAACCCAATATCAGTCCTATCAATACAATATACATGTATACAATCTCTATTCATTCATTATCAATCACAACCTGTCATACATTCTCAATCAACTGTATTAACAATACCCACAGGATCATAACAATTATGGCATATATTTTC
>CANXYC011655430.1:0-14032 GCA_948193065.1 Aleurites moluccanus
AATAAATCATATAGATTTGATTAAAATATAGAAAATTTTTAATTCTAATAGCAAATATGAATATAAAACTAAATAATATAAATAAAAGTAAATCATATGTAATTCATTAAGATGGTGACATAAATAAATAAGAAATGCTAAATTAAAATATCAAGAGTAAAAGAACTTATTTGGATTTGATTGCTTAAAAATAAAGAATCGTGCTGATAACGTGTTATGAAAAATAAAAAAAACAAAAACAAAAACAAGTACAAGAACAAGAATAAGATCAAGAATAAAATCAAGAATAAGAATGTAAAAGATGTAGTATTCTATTGTCTTTTTAGTGTGTGTTATAAAGTAATATGAACTCCTATTTATAGAGTTCATTTTCATTATATGTTATAATATATAAAAATCAACCATAAATTACAACATAAATTACAACATAAATGGTGCAATAAAATTAAACTTAATTACAAAAACTTATGAGTAGTAGGATAGATTAATAGACATCCACATTTATCTTATGAGTAGTGGGATAGATGAATAGACATCCACATTTATCTATATATTTATAACATATATATATTTTTTATATAATACAAGGTCAATATTTTACATTATTAGAAATTTAAGATTCGTATCCCTAACGTGGTTAGTATTTATTGATATATGATATTTATATATTAGAAATAATATTTTTGGCACGACAAGAATCACATCAATACTGATTAATATTATTAATGTTCTGACGGTACAAATCATATATTATATTTCATCAAAAAAATTTACATATGTGAAAGTATAAAAAAATTAAATCATAAGATATTTTTTCATAAAAAATATAAGTTAGGTGAGATATATTATATATATGTGTGAGATTGAATTAATAAAGGATAATCATATATATTGTGAAATTTTCAAATTATTGAGCTGGATCTGTCTCAAAGAATTAAAAAAAAAGGAGAGAAAAAAAAATTATGGTAAAGTTCTTCTTTTGTTTTATTTATTTCCTTAAAGGAAAAGGAAAAAAATGATTTTTTTTTTAAATATTAACAACAGTGATTAAGTTGTTAATCACAAGGAAAAAATTGAATGGTATAGATACACAGTTGATATTTTTAATAAAAAGTTTCAGATTTGTTTTCTTTTTCCTTAACTTTTTAAACTGTATATTTAAGTTTATAAGAGAAAATGAAGTGAATATTTTTTTTAATAGAAGATGAAATAGAATGAAATAATATTGTGATTTATATTATATATAAATAATTTTTTTTAAAAATTCTCACTAAATTAGTAAAAAATTATATAATTATAATGAATCAGTAATCTTATTCCACACTCTTGAAAAATCAATTACATTTTAGTTTATTACAGAAGTGAATAGTTTATGAAAAGGTTGATATAATTTATTAGTTAAATTTTATATGCTTATTTATTATTTAAAAGAATTACTAGCAATAAATTATGCAGAAATTGAATAAATATTAATAATAAATAATGAACAAGATAAAATTTATAGGATAAATATTTAGAAAATGCAGGGATTTTTTAAAAAAAAAAACAAAAAACGTGTTGGCTATTAAGTCTTGTCACCTTTTTCTTCGATACATGTTAGATTTACTTTTTTTTTTTTTTTTATCTCATATTTTTTTTCTCAATTATTATATAGATAAGATAAAGGGTTATGTTTAATTCAAAGATAAAATCGTATCGTAATTAAAGTGAATTTGGACCATTCAATAAAAAAATAAAATTATTAATTTTAAAAAAATATTTATTTGATTCATTCAAATTTAATTTTTTTTATATTTTTTTTCAACTTATTAAAAATTAATTTTTTAGCTTCATTTGTTCCTTAATTTGATCTTATTATTAAAATTTCACTTCTTTCATTGTTTTTTCATATAATTGATAAAAAATTCAATTTTGATTCATCATATTATTATTTATTGTCACTATGATGGACCATATTTGTCATTCAAGACTTCCTTCTTTGAACTAAAAACATTAAAAATAAATGCTCACACGTGCTATTAATTTCATGAGATATGTCCAACTCGTATGATGGTGCACCTTCATAATATATCATTTTTACATAAATTAAAATTATCTAAGGTTATTAAGTCAAATTACTTTTGTATTTAAACTCACTAATTTAACAGAGAAAATATAATATAATTTATAGGTATTAAAATTAATAGAAAATATCATTTAAAATTATTTAAAATAAAAATAAAAAATTTATATAATTAATTTTAGGATTAAAATTAAATGGAGTTGAGTTGAATAATTTTGTATTTAAATTATAAGATTAATTTTTTTAATATAAATTTTTAATCAAAATTTAAATGATTTTAATTAGATTAAAAAATAAAATTAATATGATATATAAAAATAATTATATTATATTATTTTCCCGTAGCTGCAGACATTAAAATTTATATTCCCTTTAAAAAAAAATACAGTTCCTTGTCAGTGCATGTAATTTAATTTCTATTTTTTATAATATTGAAATAATAACTCAATAATTTTTTTTTAGAGAACTAATAATTCAATAGTTAAATATATATAATTCATAATAAAGAAAATTATGAAATTTCTTTTTCTTTAAAATTTTCCAATATAAATAAACTTGTAGCCAAATTCTGCCTGGAATTATTTAATTCACACAAAAATGATTTAAGTGACAAAATCATAATAATAAATATAAATAATTGGAACAAGATCCATTACAATAATAAATTTCTTACATGTTACAGAGTGGACCTGAAACAACTAATGCATGTCTGCCACAGACACAATTGTGTCTGAATTAAGAAAGACAAAAGAATAGAGAATTCTATTTTTATTATAATTTCTAATATTAATAATAAATAAATAAGATTTCAATTTAAATATTTTTTTATATATAAAAAAATATAAATTAATGATAAATATATATATATATTTTAAATAATAAATTTAAAATTAATTATTTTTTAATATTAAAAAAAATAAAAATTTCTTAAAAAATAAAAATAAAGATCTAGTAAATAGGTCGTACTCGTACCTATTACTTGAGTAAATAAGTTTTGACGTTTATGCTTTTTAGGCATGTGGGATTTTTTAATTTAGGGTTTTTATTTACTGCAATTTGAAAATAAACCATAGCAGATATATGCCAGGTCTACTTCTGCTAACTCCATTTACACGTCAATTTTGAGAATTGTACCCATAATTACTCCTTCTTTCACTGTTTGGTTGATGGGAAAACTGTGGAGGAACTTCTTGAAATTTAATTCCCACTCTCTCGCTCTTTGTCTCTATTTTATTTATTTTTTACCCTATTCATCTCATAATAAATACCGTACTTATAAAATATATAATAATTTTTAATTTTTTTTAATTTATTTATTATTTTAATTTTCATTCATTTTTTTAATTCTTTCGTATTATATATTAAGATAAAATTTAATTTAAATTAAAATATATCTAAAAAAATTAAATTATTTATTATGGATAGAGGGAATATAAATTTAAGATTATTAAATCTTTGCAACTACCTTTATTTTAAGGTAATGAGATATTAGATTATTGAAACAGATTTACAATTAAGGAAAATATAATCCTTTGATATATTTTCTGTTTTTTTATTAAGTCTATAATTTTTTATAATTTAGACAAATATTTAAGATCTGCTTACCCTTTATTTGTGGGTGATAACTTGAATGAATGAACGATGCTCATTTAAAAAAAAAAAAAAAACCTTTATTTAACGCTTTTATTGTCAATGTTTATAAAAGAAGTATGATTAGGCTATAAATTTAATAATTGAGTTTCTATTTAAAAATAAAATGTAGTCGCTAGTTTTTTAGATTGTAGTTATCGTTTAGGTATTAATATTTTTATTTAATTTTCCATATAAAATAAATTTATAATAATAAATAATTATTTTCAATCACAAATTGTTTCAAATAAGATAATAATAAAAGAAATTTGAATTAATAAATATTACTTTCGATCACAAATTGTCTTAAATTAGATAATAATAATAATTACTAATATATGATGCATTTAGGTCAATCCCTTAAACCTAAAATTGACCCTTTTTTTTTATTTAAACCGTGACAACTCTGCAAGTTGCATGTTTATTTAAACTAAAATCCAATTTGAATGCTTTAAGGTTTGGTCATTGTTTCTTTAAGACGTGTTAGTTAGGGTTAGGGAAATAAACCTAACCTTTTTTACTATGGCTTGGCAATAATTATTTCAAATGGTAATAGTAATTTTTAATTAAAAAATGAGTCTTGGGAATAATTAAATAAGCAATGTAATCAAGATTTAAAACACAACAGCTAATTGAAGGTAGACCTAAAAACATATAGGTATGTTGTATTATTAGCCCCCACGTGATAGGGCTTTTTTGAGTACTAGGAATGGTGAAATGTGAATAAATATAGATAGAGACAATATTTTTGCCTAGCAAAAGTTGGTTGGCAATTCCAAATTCAGCCAACAAACAAAATGAGAATATGGGAAAAGTTTTGGAAGCTTAGAAAAATTGACAATTGATTTTTTTTTTCTTATTGTGGAAAAAATCATGTTATTTCTAATAAAAATGAATTTTTTGGTACATTTTTAATAATTTTTACAAACTCTTTAAAAATAATAGAAATTTGATGCATGTGAATTTAGTCTATTAATAATGCATCTCTCGATTTGAAAACATACACAAATTCTAATGGAGATAGAAACTTGCAAGGAAGTTGCACATATACAGATATATATAAGAGCAATAGAGTCGAATAACAAAATGTTATTTTATACATCACTTCCTTTAGATAGAAAAACTCCTCAAATCTTGCCCATAATAATAATAAAATGGAGCTGAAAATCACATTTCCTCGTATAATTGAATGGTAAATATAAATCCAAATTGCTAGTGAAGTGAGTTAAAAATTTGGTAAAAATGAGAGTCATTATCAACGAAAGATCCTAGGCACAGTGATGCAGACCCCTGCTTTGGGTCTGAGTTCCCAGACAATAGAAGGTCCCAAAAGCTGTACTACCTACTACAACTAGGTCAAATAAACCACATAACTCTACTGTCACACACTTTGACCTCTCCAGTAATTATCAAATAAAAATAAAATTTTCGACTCCCTATTTACTAAATTACCCCTCCCAAATTCCCAGGAATAACAGACAAGTGTCTTCCTTCAAAAGGACAATACAATAGTAGTTTAGGAATTTTTTTTTTTTACTTTGAACATATAGTTTTCAAGAAAAATAATAAAGGAGCTTAAGGGGTAAAACAAAGCAAGGAAGAAGAAGAAAACTGCAGCAGCGCATCTTTTCTTATACTTTCTCTGCTTTTGATGTTTGAACTCTCTCACTGAAAAAGGCAAAGCAATGGCCCAATTTCTATACAACACAAAGTGCCCATTTTTATTATATACAACAGTTTAAAGCAACAGAGAGAGAACAAGATTAGATTGTGGTAGTGAAAGAAGAGATCCCCATGGTCATTGGGTCCTCTCTCTCTACCCTGCAGCTATAAGGTGATTCAAATATTTTTTTCTTTTTTTTAAAGTCTCACAAAAATATATATTCACGAATTTCCATAAACTATCCATCTCTTTTCTATTAAGCTGTACACTTTCTTTTTCCAAGTCTCCTTCCCCATTTTTGAATCTTCTCTCTGGGAAACATTTTCCCTGTTCCCTATACCTATCTTTCAAATCTTCACAATTCTCACAACCCAATCTCCCCCGTCTCTTGGTTACAACAAAAAAAAATTCCAAAAATATAATTTAAAAGATAATTTTTTTTTTTTTTTTTTTAAGAAAAGGAAATCAGAATTTTCCCCCACCCTCCAATGTACAAGTGCTTTCCCCCTTCTACGCTATAGCTGATCTTCAAAATTCAGCTAGAAACACCCGCCCAAAAATCCAGCCGCTAGCTCTCCCACCACATCTGTGCAGTGGCATCATCTCTCAGAAAATATTTGCTTAATCTACTGCCGAGGATACTTCTGCCCTCCGACCGCGCATTCAGATTCAAGCAAAATAACTCTCTTAACAGATTAATTTTTAATTTGCGATTTCTTCCCCATTGCTACCTGTCTTCTACAAATATTCTTCCAATGAAATCCCGGAATCTCTTCGAGTAGAGTTTTGGATCTACTGCTGAGATTTTGGTTGGATCAGCTTGTAAGGATTTGTAGGCATGCTCTAACTTCTTGCTAATATCATAGTCTTGTAAGATATCAATGATCCCAAAGTAAAGGACTACTTCATCGATCTCACCACTTCTAGAAGGGGTCAAATGGCTGATCCCGCCAGGAGTATACTGATCAAAATCACTCCTCCGAGCCATTCGTTCTGCTCTTGCTGGCATGTTTGCTCCTAACCTTATAAGAGATTTCCTACAAACAACACATTTTCAATTCAATTCAGTGTTGGCAGAGCTCATCTTATAATAATTAAATTATCAGATAATTGGCAATGCCAATACACATTAGCAGACAAATCATCAGAACACAAAATTGCACACTCATGAAACCCATTTCAGCATATTCATCCCCTATAACTTCTTCTGCAGCATTTTTCGTCATGCATTATAAGAGTAGAGAAAACAATAATTGGTGACTATAATCATATGCTTGACCATCTACATAAAATCATACAACAGGAAAAAAATTTATTCCTTTTGTTCAAACACAATGCATCATCAGCAACTCGTATGCATGTAGGCAACAAAGAAGCAACTAAGATATATTCAGCCACCAAACAAAAAATAAAGCAAAAGACTTGGCTCTTATCCCGTAAGGCATAGGACCACCACCTTATATAAGCCCCACAAACAACTGTTGTCTACAGAACATTCCCCACAAATATTGCAATATTCTGTTGATAATGATAAATTGAATGACAAAAATTATTGGCCACCTTTAATGCCAAAACCAACACTCAACCACATGCCTTTGCAATTGTTAGTTTTATATGATTATTCAAGTTTCAACAACTAATTAAGCAAAATCTCCCATTTTTCCCTTGAAACACTTTTAGCCAACATTGCTGCAACAGTAACTAATGAACCAAAACCAGAGGAATTAAGAATTATACCGGCCAGATAAAATCCTATCTCTGTCTTGTAGCTCTGCCTCAAGGAAGCGACAGCCACGCATGAACTTCTCATTTTGATAGGAATCCTTGCTTCCTGCATAGAATGGGGATTTTAATCAGGCATACTTATTGCCGCAAAAAAAAACTTACCCGATATCATTGAGAAAAACAAGATAATCTACCCAGATTGATGCTACATTCAATTACCAGAACGCAAAACAAATGGTGACAAGCCCATTTTGTCATAAGTATTATCATCACGGAAGTGAAGGCCAACCAAAAGACTGTAATCCATAATTCTCTCAGCTTCCAAAAATTCACAATCTCGATTAATTTGCCTGCACAATATTAATAGGCATGTTATGCAAAATGGAGAGACCCCAACTGCAGAAGTCAGAGAGACAAATGCCAATTAGTAAATGACTCATTTTCTTTACACTTACTTGATTAGCTCCTGGTACCAATTTGGCTGAAGACGAAACACAAAATTGAGATCTAGGTCTTTGAGAGTTGTTGTTTCATCAATTTCACCCTCAGGCTTATCTGTTGTACGGCCATGGGATGATCCCTTCAGGTCAAATCTCCTATGTATTCTATATTCAGAGCAGAACAAATTGCCCATCACAATGAAACGGGTCTGCGTCACAAAAATAACACGTGATCAGATGTGCAAACGAAGTTGCAATAATAAGCAAACAGTATTAACAAAACATTTCCCACCACATACCTTCTGCCCACCGATTGGTTTAACACAATGCACGCCAAAGAATTTTGTCACCAGTGAATTTTCATACCGACAAACATGTTGGTAATAACTGGGAAGCATCCTAATTAGCACCTACACATGCAAAAGGAATTTCAGAACCTATTTAGTTTCCCTAGTTTCAAAAATCTTATTTAAAAGAGAGAAATCATTAGGTAGGACGGAAACATATTCCTCTTACTCACATAAAAGTGAATCCATATGCAAATAAAGTGGATACACAGCCATATAATTCACTTTTATGTGAGTAGGAGTATGCTTCCATCTTACCTAATAATTTCCCTTAAAAGACTAAGTGCAATGGAAGAAAACACGCAAGCATATTTTTCAATTGCCGTTGATGCACATTTGAAATAAATTTGTGCCTCCACAAACTTCAAATTTAAGTCAATGAAGTTGGCAAATAACCTTGACTTCTGATTTCTTCACTGTCTTGATCATGAATCTGTCATCCTGAGTAAGGTAAAAAAAACTTCCACTCTTCCCGGGAGAAGATAGCTCTCTGAGGGCATCATTTCCGCAAATAGCTAGCATGTAATCAGCAGTATCTACTTGGAATAGCTCCCTCAAATGTCTAATGCAGTAAGGGAGGGAAAAAGGACAGATAAAAAATCAGATGACGACCAAAACATACAAGGAAAAAAAAATGTAACCTAAAAAAACATCCAACCTCGTGCCAGCAAACCAGATGAAAATTCAAATCCAACCACATTACCTTTTATCTTGAAGCCATACAAAACCATCGATATTCAGTATAAAACTTACAACCAAAAAATTTAAAAATATACAAGAGGAGTACCTAAAGACCCTGGGGCAGTAATCCTTCCACCTAAACTCCACCGATTGATGTGGAGGCGTAATCTTTGATCCCTCCGGTGGGAACCTCGTCCAGAACTTCTCCTTTGGATCAAAATCGCTGGGCTTCAGGTCCCTCACCAGCTGGGCATGCTTCCCAACAGAATATCTAAACATAAAACCGTTTCAAAATCAAAACCGCGCTTCAAAACACATAAGAACTTAGATTCAAAATCAATCAGATGCAAACCAGAATCCCACTCACAGAAATAAACTCAGAAACCCGTATCACAAAAACTAGTAAAAATATAATTACCGGATACCCAATTGCAGATTAAGCATCAAATCGTAATTCTTGTGCCCCTTAGAAATTGTCTCCCCCGGCTTTTTCACCTCTCCACCATTAAAACAGCATGGCCCTCTCCTAAACTGCCTAATCCCATCCCGATCCAACCCCTCCCGGTAAATCATAGAAGCCTCCACATTATCAATAATATCGCAAGTAATATCTCCAGCCTCGCCATCACTCTCCCATATACAAATCCTTGGAAAATTCATGTTACTCCCTCTGGCTCCATCCACCGACGACCTCTTCCTCGATGCCGCTACCGCCGGCAAGACCAAATCGGTCTCGCTCCCTTTCAAGCAGTGTTCCTTACCATTCCCAGGATAGAAAGTGCCATTCAATTCTTGAGCCATTGTATCCTTGTTACTGTTCCAGGTACCGACATAGCAGCTCCCATCTGGCCATGTGAAAATCCCATTTCCCTTGGGTACTCCATTTTCCCATTGTCCATCGTAGTGATTACCATTTGCCCACATCAAAACCCCCCTTCCTGAGATGACACCATTTTTCCATTCACCATCATACACATTCCCATTCTTCCATACGTATTTCCCTTTCCCATCTTGTAGATTTTTCTTCCACGTTCCTTGGTAGAAATCCCCGTTCGCATACCCTTTTTGGCCGTACCCGTGTTTGCGATCGGCGCTCCAGGAGCCACGGTAAGTGTCACCATCGGAACCAATAAATGTGCCAAACCCTTCCATCCGACCAGACTTGAATTCACCCTCAAAGGTAGCACCCGAAGGCCACGAGAACTTACCCTTTCCCGATGCTTTTCCACGGCGCCACTCCCCTTCGTACATGCACCCGTCAGTCCAGAGATACTTCCCCGATCCGTGCGGCGCGTTGGACGAAAATGACCCGATGTAGAGATCGCCGTTAGGGAGAAGCTTCTCCACAGTAGTGGAACCACCAGCACTATTAGTATCAACTCCAACCGCGGTGGTTGAGTTGGTGGGTGTGATTCTACGGGTGGCGGATTGAGATCGGGCACGATTAACAACAATAGGTTGCGGCGGGACAGAAACCACCAGTGGAACCTGTTTTGAGCTATCCTTGTCTGCCACTATAACTAGAACCTTATCTACCTTAACTTCTTCACCTGATTTCTTCTTCTTAGCACTTGAAACGACGTCGCTCGGCTCATCAACAAGTCCTTCACGCATTTTTGGCTCATAAAAATGTCCTTCTCTCTATATCTCTCTCTGTTTCTATCTTCCAATCTCTCTCTCTCTCTGTCTGTGTTTTCTATTTCTATACCTTCACTGCTGCATTTACTAAACTTGTCGCCGTAGAAATGGAAACACCGGAGAAAAATGGCATTTCCGGCGAGTTTGGATGTTTCTCTCTCTAAGTTATTATTTTTTTTTTCACTTTCCTTTCTCTCTCTCTCTAAAAACTTCACTTTGTTTCTTTAGTGCTCTGTGTTTGGGGAAATAGGTGGGGAGTCTTACAAACACAGCCAGGAAAATGTATAGACTGTAGAGAGAGAAACTAAATCAAATTTAAAAAATAAATAAATAAAATAATTATCAATGAACCAATAGAGGCTGAAATAAATATAAATTCGTTAATTAAAAAGCGAAAATTACAAAGAAGAGAGAGATGTAATGAGACGGCTTTTGCCTTGGGAATGTTGCTGGTTACTGTGGGAGTAAATGCACTTGAATACACGCCCCAGCTTAGCCTCTTTTATTTTTTAATAATATAATATAATAACATTATGACGAATATACCCTCTACTTCTGTCCATAATTCTCTAGTTGCCTAACTAAGCCTAACTGGCAAAACAAAAACTATACATGGTTTGGTTTCATCGTGACGTGACGGAATCGTCTAAGAACTTCTTTCAGGAGCCAACGGGTATCATTACGTAATTTCTCTTTTTAGCTTCATTACTAAATGCCATTTCTTTCTTCTTCTTCTTTTGCGTGTAATTAGTTAGTATACACGTGTTTTGGGACATAATTCAGAGGTTACATTTGGTTACAAACTTTGAAAAATACTAGGAATTTAGAATCCAAATTATTTTCTGGTACGTAGTAATAATATTCTCCAACTGGAGTTTTTGTTGGCTTTCAAATATTTAGAAATGATACACACCAAACTAAACAAATCCCATATTACAAAAAATTGCCTTAAATTCAGTTTACATTTAAAAAAAAAAATTTCATAGATGATTCTTTAATAATTAATATTATTTAATTTTTTTATCATGAATTAATAATTAATCAAATAATGAACTTAATATAATATGCGGATGCTGATCTGTCTTATTATTTTATTGATAAATAAAAAAATTTAATATTATCCATTTTTTTATTGTGATGGATTAGTAAGTTGAAGGTCAAATATCTAAATATGGACAATTTTTTTTCTTTTTATAATTGTGATGAAATGAAGAAATTGTTAGGTAATTTTTTGGGATTTGAAAACGAATAATGATCAACAACTCTGTACAACAATAATAAGAATCATAAACGGTTTCTCTCTAAAAAAACAATGTTAAAGAGTTGGACCTATAATACCTTTAGTATGGATCACGTCGGAGCCAATCTCAAATTATCGTGGATAGTCTAACCATATAAATTTGTATTACAGTATCGAAGAAATAAGATTCAAATTTAATATATTATTTAAGTCATATATATATACCTTTTTTATCGTAAAAATTTATAAATATATTAAAATCACTCAAATTTTAAAACAAATTAAGAGATTGTGGGGGTAAAATGATAAAACGTCATTTTTATCACTAACTTGGAATGTTGTGATAAGAGTAGAAAGTGTTTCCTTTTGGTAAATCTTCAATATAAAGTTCAAGTAAATATTACCTACCTTGTTTTGAACCAAATCAGAAAAATTTGGAACAAGTTTTGAATACAATTTTCTGTTGATTGGACTAAAATGTTCAAATTCCTTTATTTACACCAGACAATTTGATAAACTTTGAACTAAAACAGAAAATAGATTATGATTTTGCTTGATATTTTCCTAACCCAACTTATAGTATTTCCTTCATTTGGAAATTGAAAAAAAAAAGGGTAAAGGGTCTCACGAATTCACTCAAATAAAATAGATACATTAACCTGTAAATAATCTCATTTTAATGACACTAAAAACCTATTTTAGTTTTTATAATTAAGGTCCATGGTGGGATAATTAATAAATTATTATTTTTTAAATGTTTACATTTTCTACCATTTCAAGTTATAGTTTATAGAATGAATTATTAAAATCTTTTTTCATGTTTTTGTAAAGGTTAATCAATTATGAGAAAGTTCAAAATCTCAATTATTTTCCTCTCTACTGTCAGTTATCTATAAAGCCTAATAAAACAATAAACACTCATATGTGATATCTCTAATGTCTTTATACCATCATTTTTTATTTTTTAAATAAATTGCAGCAATTAGTAATAAACACAAGATAAAGTTCCGTAAAAAAAATACATAAGAATCATATTAATATTAAGTAGGTCTATGATAACATTTTTTAACGTAACTATTAGATTATTAGTTTTCAATAAATATATTAAATTTGTTTGATTATTAATAATTATTAAATATTAGATAATTAAAAAATTATTATTTAAAAAATTTTAATTTAATTTTTTTAAATTAACTTATACTTATTTAAATAAAAATATTAAATAATTTTATTAAAAAATAATATTAAATAAAAATATTAATCATTAATAATCATAAACAAATACATTAACAAGTAATATCTTATGATAATTTTATCAAACACTTCACAATAATAAATTAATAGTTACCAACTATCTGCATAATCCGTTTAGTTTAACTATTCGTAATAACAGTTAGCTATTACTAATAATTATTAACTAATAATTAATAATTAATAGTCGGTGACTATTTGATAAAATTATTATTAACTGTTAATTGTTAATATGTTTAAAAATCATTAAAAAAATATTAATATTTATTTTTTATTAATATTTAAAAACCAAAAAATCAATAAGTATATCAAAAAAATTTACTAAACACTCACTAAATAATTATTTCCAACAGTTAAACAAAACCAACTTAAATGACAAATTTTTAAAAGTATTTTATTTATGATTTTTATTTAAATTGGAATTAAAAAAAGAATTAATCATTTTCTATAGTACAAGGTGTTGGTCTCACTATGCATGTGGGATAATGAATTCAAAATAAATTCACCTTTAACTCTCGTGACCCCTCATAGCTAATTAATAAGCTTTCATTACCTTCAAAACCAAAGAATGAATTCAGACGTATACTTTCAACTACCTATAAATCAACTTTTCTTTTTTATTTTTTTTTCTTACACTTATTTAATTTATTTATCTCTATAAATGATATAGATATATCATGTATTACTATAGTTTATAATTTTATATACTGTATTGTTTTTTTTCTCTATTTAATGATTAATTTTGTTTTTCCATAAACAATGAATTACCTATTAAGACATAAAATTGTTGTAGTAGTGGTTCATTTTAGCACAAATTTAATTTAAATGTAAAACTTATATGTGAAAATATAGGTTCCCTTTGGTGAAGTACTAAATAATAAAAAAATAAAAAATAAAAAAAATTAATTTAATGAAATTTAATAATTTTCATGAATTTTAAATGCTTTCAATTTAAAAGATAGACTCAATTTACATAATAAAATATAATGTAACGGTAAATATATATTTTTCTGAATAATAAATTCATGATTAATTTTTATTTTTGATATATAATTTCTAAAAAAAGAAAAATATAGACTCAATTTTATATATTTAATTTTTCATACTAAATAAATAAAATTTGTAAATTTATTAAATAAAAAAATATAAATTTTTATAATTTTCATAAAAGTACTGATTTCAAACATGGCTTAAAGGGTTTACTGACAATTAACAGCTAGGTTATTTAAATTGCAAAAAAAAAAAAAAAAAAAAAAATCTAACTGTGCTTGTTAATTGAATCCTGTTTGAGCATGACATGTCCGTGTTCACAGAAAAAAAAAAAAAAAAAAAAAAAAAAAAAAGAAACCAAAAAAC
>CANXYC011655529.1:0-22395 GCA_948193065.1 Aleurites moluccanus
TTAAGAGCAAGTAATGGCCAACACTGAATCCTACTGCTGTCAAAGCAAAAATTTCTGAAATTTCCAAACTTCTCATTAAAATTTTAAAATTGTCCAAACAAAATAAAATTGATAACTACACTTCAAAAATGGCAGATATTACAATTGAGATAACAAATATTTTGATGATGATATTATTTTAAATATTTTAAGGTAATTAGATATAAATATTAATTTTAATGTGATTATTTATTGGGGATTTAGTGAATAATTATTACGAAGTATTACTTTAATTAAGTGTCATTAAATGGATTACTCGTTATTATTATTATTTCTAGTGTATCAATAATGATGAATTAAATATTGGAATTGAATTGGGATATGTTGAGAATTTATTTTGAGATATATTAAATCAAAGGATAATTATTAAATTAATTATTTTATAGATTTAATTGCTGACTGAATTAGTATTTTTGAAATTATATACAGTTGATGAAATTTTATGAATTAAATAAATGAAATTAATTGGATGTTAAGATTGACTTTCAATTGATGAAATAATTAGTAGAGTTGGATTGGGGTATTAATTAGACCGTTATAAATATGTTTATTGAGATGGAGACTTAGAAGGGGTCATTTGTTATGATTGTGTTGGATTTGGCCCGATGGGTTGATTGTTAGAAGTGTTTTTAATTTTGTTTCAAGAGGTTATGTCCTATTTTAAAAAAAAAAAACTCTGCTGAAATTTCGGCAAATTTATGAAATTCGTCCTTTTTATTTCTAAGTCAATATTTAAATATAATTCTAATAATTTTCGTATTTGGTTACAGTACTTTAGATATCTTTCATTATTGTCAGTCAGAAGACGCTCTGAAAGAGCTAGCTAGTTTGATAGTCGTCAAATTTGCGAGTTGATATATTTTAATTTAACTCTGCATCTATACATGATATATAAACACTGTATGAATGAGAATATATATGTATATAAGATATCACTATTGCATTAGATTTAAAAGTATGATGCATGTTTATGCTATATTATATGATGTTGATGATATATATGTATGTGGTTGTGATAGAAAATAGAATTATGTGGAATCCAGTTGTACTAACAAAAAAAAAAAAAAATATTAACGATATAACATGATATGATATGATGATGATGTTATTACAGAGATTGTCTGATTTGAGTTAATCTTACCGTGACCCCATATTTTGAATTTAAGAGAGTCAAGGGAGGGGTTGACTTCCCATTTACAATAAACGAAAATATATATGTAATTGGATTCCACAAACATTTTCCATCATGGATATTATGTATTTTTATGAATGATTATATGCAATGTGACACTTCATGTAGATTAATAAATGACCTGCAGGTTAAATTAATTTATATTAGCTCATTAAATCGAACGCTCATCTCTGTTCATATATTTTTCCAGGTTACAAGTTGAGCTTACAAAAATTAAGTTTTTAAGTTAAGTATTCATGCCTTTTATTTCTTAGGCAATGAAATTATTTTATTTTATTATGTAATTAATTCATTTCATTGTATTAAAATCTCTAAAACTACGCATTGTTATGATAATATTAGAATTATGATTGTAATTCTATTGTTATTGCGTTGAGCAAAAATTTTTAGTTGATGATATTAAGTGCATAATGTCAACCCTGAGTGGCTAGGTAATTATGTTAAATTATTGAGATTATGTTTGACAGGTGGGCTTATAGTCATTGTTTTGTGATAGTTACAACTGTCATATTGCAGTTTTATTGTTTAATGGTAAGTCAGACTTACTACGAATTTCGAAAGTTTTATGCTTTTCCGTTTCCTAGTGCCGGTTATATACTCAATAGGGTCGGGTCGTGACATGTAGCATATAAGTTCCAATTACCTGCTATTGCTCATATACGTCCAGTGTTTCATGTTAGCCTTTTAAAAAAAAAAATGCTTGAGCCATCAACAGTTAGTCACTCCTACATTACCTGTGGTCTCTAAAGCAGGTGAAATAGTGGTTGAGTCATTAGCCATCCTTAACAAGGGGGTCATTTGCAGAGATGGTCAGCAAGTACATTAGGCTTTAGTCCAGTGGCTTAATCTAGCACCAAAGAAGGTAACTTGGGAAGATATTCCATTTTTATAGTCTCAATTTCTTAGTTTGTTCCTCGAGGATAAGGAAAATTCTAATAGGGTGAGAATAGTTATGTCCAATTACTAAATGAGGATTTATTTAGCTAATTACTCATTAATTACTAATGATTAATTGATAATCAATAAAGAAGTGTGGTCTGCTGTGAAGTCATCAAATAAGTGAATAGTTGTTAGATTTGTTAATATTATGTTAGCTGAGCTATCAAAGCATAACAGGTATATAATTGATTATAACCAGATTGTGATTCATTTCTAAAAGCAATAACATAATAAATTTCTCTCTCATCTCTCTCTAATTCTCTGGATATTTTTTCTCTTCTCTGTTTATCTTGTTCTTATGTTATTCTTCTCATCTTCTTTGCATTATTCTCTAATTTGAGTGTGGATCTTCTCCATTGTTCTATCACAATTTCCCTCGATTGCTATTGTGCTTTTATTTAGTTAGCATGTCCATAACAATACTTACCCTTAAAATCTTATAAATGGTATAAAGATGAATATAAGATCCCCAACCAAGATGACTTAATAAATAGAATATAATTTATAATTAAAAAATTATTAAATATGATGAGAGTATATTCATCATATTTATATTAAAGTGAATTTATATGTGATTGAAGGAAAGACGCACAAGTGAATTCAATTAAAAGATGTATACTTCAATTTTATTTAATAATTTATCTTTTAAATAATATAAATTATTCATTTTTTTTTTAAACAACAATATCATAGCTCATAGAAAAAAAAATAACACAATATCATAGCTCATAAAAAAATAATAATAATAAATTAAATTACCATTTTAGCTCAATATCATGCCCTCTTTTGTCACTGAAAAAAAAAAACAGTTTAGCATCTAAATTTGGATTAGAGAACGAATGCAGTGTGACAGAAAACGTCGTCGTTTATGATTTGCTCCTTTACATAAAGGGTAAATCAACTGCGGAGCGAACGAGTTCCACACAGCGATCGTTTTAGCTTTTACCAGAATTTGATTGATTATTATTCAGCATTTTTTTGGGAGAAGAAATGGTACCCAATTTAGTTTAGTTTCTTATATTTTCATTTTGGCGAATTAGTTAAAAATTTATTGAATATGATCATTTGCCTTGCAATTTCTTGATTAAGTTTGTACCCTTTATTATATCGTATTTGAAGATCTTAGGTTTTTGGATGTAGAAAATCTTGCTATATTATTGATTGGACTTGGGAATTGTTTGGTAACTAGTAAATTTTTTTTATTTTGTTGTTTGTTAATGGTAGGTTTATCACTCCAGCTTTGTGGATGAGGAAGGAATTACTAAAGCTTGTGGATGCCCTTTACTTCCTTTGAAAAGTCATATAAAGGGTCCTGCTCCAGTTTCAGATCAAGGTTATAGCTATATGTTCTTTTTTATTTTTTTTTTTATTTTGGATTTTGAATTATTGTCTGGCATTTTTTTTCTTTTTTGAATTCAAGCTATGGATTTTGGGATTTTTTTTTAAAACTTTTGCAGATAGAACTGATATAGTTGATGAAGCAATCACATTCTTCCGTGCCAATGTTTTCTTTAGAAATTTTGATATTAAGAGCCAAGCTGATAAACTTCTTATTTATTTAACCTTATATATCAATGTGGCTTTGAAGAGACTTGAAGGATGCAGAACCTTGGCTGAAGGTACCAAGGCAATCATTAATTTGGGTTTAGAAAAAGTTCCTGTGCCTGGAGAATCTGGGTTTCCCTTTCCTGGCCTTTTTGTGAACCCTGAATCTCAGAAGGAAGCAGGTAAATTCATTTATATCCTTGTTTTGTTTCAGGTGTTAAATTTGAGAATCATAGTTTATGTTTCATCTCTCATATATTGTTAACCAAAAATGCTTCTTTGTAGTCTGTAGATTTTTTTACCTTGTTTGTGAAGTTTACAAGCCTTGCCTTAGAAAATATTTTCCATTTGAATGGCTTCATTTTCAATTTGACTTGATCAATTTAGTTTGGTCTTAATAATTCGGTGGCGCTAAATGTTTATCAGCTTGATTGCTGTTATCAAGAAACTATTTGAACTGATTTATTGTCTAAGTTTTCTTTGTTAGGGATTGTGTGTTTAAATTTCCCTCATGCCCTCTCTTTTGTGATTACAGAAATATGTCACTGTTATGGCCTTCTGGTCCTGTTGCTACATACTGCCCATATGATGGTGAACAGTTTCTGTAGTGGTCTTGATAATTCATTTTTCAAATCATGAGGCTTTTCCCTTCCTTTGCGATTTCTTTTTCCTGTTTAGAAGATAATCCTTATTGGGACTCTGTTTCATATTAGGAAGTTCTCACCTTGCCAATATGCTCATTAAGAAAGTCTCCTTTTGATTGATAATGTTAAATTACCAAAATGGTGTTAGGTATAAATACTGCAACTAAAATATGATGAGGTAAGTACCATAAAATAGTAGTTTCAGTTGGCTACAAAGGTTCCTGCCATGGCTCAATCTAATAATTGTTGATATGAGACCATAATTCTGAAAGGTTTGACATATTAAGGTCCTTGTATTTAAAACCAGTTTGACATTTTGTGGTTCTATAGGAACTGACTACTTTTGCATTCGCTTGAACTAATATCTTTTGGTTATTTGTGCTTTTGAATTCTTACAAACAGAGATGTTCAGAAATATCTGAAGCAGATAAGGGAAGAAACAAGTGGGAGATTATTGAGTGTTACATATAGACCCAATGGGACTCCAAACAAATGGTGGATTGCATTTGCTAAGAGGAAATTTATGAATGTTATTGCTCTTTGAATAATTTGTTACATATATCCAATTGGAAGCTGCTAGTAGACTGAATTTTATTTGTGATTCATTGTGAATATGCTTTGTTACCAAATCAGGAAGTGCAATCCTTGCCAAAAATATAGAAAAAAAATGAAATGGGGCTTATATTGTCTGCAGTATTGTCTGATAACTGCCTCAACTGGGGCATGGTAGCTTTTGTGTATTTGACAAACTTAAATATATTCTTCTGTCTGAAGTTTGTATTCTTACTTTCTTCATTTTTTTAAAGGGAAATGAAAGCCTTCTGATGCTTAAATAATGATTTGAGAATGCATCTATTTTTTTTCGTACATTTATATGGTTAATTTAAGGCTTCATGGCATGGTAGGTTAGCGCTGTATTTTCATCTTATGTTGATATAATATGTATTTTGGCTTCTCAAATTCATAGTTCGAAAATGGTTGTCATGTTAGATAAATGTCTGATATAGTCCTCTATGCTGAAATGGATGGCATTGTGCTATCTTTTATCGCCTTATTTCATAGCTCAATCATTCATTATAGCGAAGAAAACACTTCCCCCTGTCGTGTTTAGATATGAAATGGAGTGAGTGAAGCTTTGTTTTTTCGGCTATTTGAATGAGTTGTAGCTATTGTGGATGTTCTTGTGGGAACTGGGGGGCATGTGTGCCTGTTCTGTCGGGCCATTTTTTATTTTTATTTTTAACTTAACCTTTGTTCAACAGCTGAACTGACATTTAGTCTTGAGCATAAATTGCCATGCTCCGCTGTTGATATTCAGTAAACTGACTTCTGGAGGAAGCTTAGAGTCTAATATAAGTGAATATAGGTTTTTAACAATCTGCATTGATTTATATTCTTCTTCAGCTTTAAGCATTGTTTTCTTCTGCAAGTTCCTTTTGCATCTGTATTCTGTTTTTTATTGGTTTCAAGGTCCTCTGCCTGTTTACTCTCCGCTCATCGGGATTCATATCTTATTATTTGAAGCATTTCTTGCTTGTTCAAGATGGGTTGACAATAGCCTCTTCTTTTACATCAACTATCAAGGTTGTCAAATTTTGTGGCTACTTTGGAGCTGAAATTCTTATTGGTGCCCCCCCTATCCAAAGGTTTTTAAATTTAACAATTTAGCTTAGCATTTAGTATTAATATTGTCCATTTGGGTTGATTTGAAATGATGGGATATTTTGAATTTTGATATTATGCTGATATTTATGATTTTCTAAATCTGTTTTATTGAACTGTAAAAGTAGGTATTTGACCACTGAGTTTTTGGTACTCCAAATGCCATAGCAGCTCAAGCAGCAAGAAAACATTAATGCCAGTTTGCTAAAATTTCCCCTACTGTGGAAATTCTGACCATGTGAGAATTCAGAGTTCCCAGAAAAAGGGCAAGACCAGGATTTTCTTTTTTTGGGCAAGTTCTGATATTTGGTAATGCCAATTGCATATTATTAATAAATGTATTTTTTTTCACATGAAATAATTATAGAATCAAATCACATAAATTGTGGTGATTAATTGTTAAATTCTCTTCAAGCTCATCCATGAAAGTTATTTGTTATACTTATTAGAATTCTATTTTAAATTTAAAATAATTATTTTATTTTTATCCTATATCATCCTGTCTTACATATCAAACAAAATCATAAAATATTTGATGAACAATGGATACACATATGAATTAATGAGAACTTATCTACCCAAAATGATAGAAAAAAAATTCAAATATTATGAATTAATAAATGTAATAATATGTTCAACTTCTTCTACACTTAAAAAAAAAAAATCGTAATAATATGATAGGTGAATTCATAAAATTATAAGATACAAAAAAAGTGAGTTGTAAATATAGTATCCATAAAAAAAAAAAAAAAAAAAAAAAAAAAAAACAAACCAATTATGAGATCAATATTTAATTACAGGAGAAAATACAGTAAACTAGTTCGTGATTTAACACTTATTTAATTTAGGGGCTCAGTTTTTTTTTTTTAATATTTTGGTCGTTAAACATTTTTTGTGATAAAAATGAGTAACGCTTTGATTTTGTTGTAATAAAAAATATTTTTCTTCTGGCGATATTCACGTGGCGCTTTATGGGGGACATGAAAGACACGTGTCATTTAAAAAAATTTAAAAGAAAATATAAAACAGTGCGTTTTGTAAGTTCTAAAATCTCACTATTAAATCTTTCCCACTTTTCTTCCCTTCTCTCTTTCCCGCTATCAAATCTCACCTCTGCCATCGTCGACGCCGAAGCTCCAGCCTCGCCTGCACTGGTTAGTTTTTCATATCTGGATCATTTAAATTTTATAGAATCACTTTTAATTGTTTGGTAACAAATTTATTGACCATATGTAGGTTTTGATTTTTAAAAAATTTCGTTGTCTATACTTTTTCAGAAACATTTTTGTTTTTAATTCAAAGCCAACAAATTTTTCTTATTAGTCTCAATATTGTTCACAGAATTATTTGATTTACAAAGATTTAAAATCCTATTTACCATTTCCATTTTCTGGGTGATCTTTTCTTCTATCAGCTATTAAGAAAGCAATTTTATGGATTTTGGCATGAAGGTTTTTGTGAAAGAAGAGGCAATTTGTGATTTGGGTCTGCTGAAATTTATTGAGTAATTAATTAAATATGTCTACATATATATTGATTTATTGTGTTTAATGAATTTTTTTAGAGTGGAGCTTTGGTAGAGGAATTGAACAAAGCAAATTGTTTGATTTAACTATTTGTAGCTGTAGTTAGTTGTAACTGTTAGTCAATAACTGATAAGTGGTGATTGTTAGTTAAAGTGTTTGATAAAATTATTATTAGCTTTTATCTAAATATTAATATTTATCTTTTTATTTAATATTATTTTTAAAATAATAATTTAGTATTTTTATTTAAATAAGTAGGAGCTGTTTCAAAAAATTTTAAAATTTGAAATTTTTATAAATAACAATTGTTTGACTATTTAAAAATTAACTAATAACTAACAATTATTATTAATCAAACGAATTTGATGTAGCTATTAAGAATAAAAAAATTAACAATTGTTTCAAAAAATTTTGCTAAACATCTACTAACAAAAATGTTAATAGTAACGTGTGAAAATTATAATGCTTTGACAAGCGAATGATTGGATTATATGAGCAAGAATCAAAGTGACAAATAGCTAAGCCCATCAAGAAAAAGAAAATCTAAAACTAGCAATAACAACAATAATAATGATTTGTTAGTGGTGGTAGTTACCATGAAAGGAAATTGGACCTTCGGTGGCTGTTTCTAGTTAGACAGTGATAGTGATGGTGATGGCTAAAGGAAGAAGGCAAGGGCATTTTGATAATTCTATTGATCAGGTTCATGAGACCTAAAACCCTAAAATATATCATCTTAATTTTGGTTTTACAAAGGGACAAAAATGTGAAAATAGTCAATTAGTCAATGTAATTTTTTTTTTTTTTTAAATGGTGGGATTCACTTGGATGCCATGTCAAAAAATTAAAAAGAAAAATATTTTCCACCTCAACACAATTAACGACATTAGCTAGACATGCCCATGGTCCAGTTTAGAACCGATAAAATCAAAATTAAATTGATTAAAAAAAGAACCGACGTTAAATCAAAATCGAACTGTGACTATAAGATTTAATTTTGGTTTTAATAAATTTTGAACCAAATCGAAATTGACAGTTTCGGTTTGATTCAAATCAAAAAAATTAAAATTATTCAAAAATTTAAAATTTTTGAATAATTTTAATAATTTTTTCATATACTTTTCTTTTTGAAAAATTAGAAATAGTGCTACAAAATTAATTTAATTTAAATTTAACTAAAACTAATTGACATTTTAAATAAATCATATATTTAATATATAACTATCATATTTATTAATAAAATTAATTTATAAATAAATTTCATGTTGATTTTCCTCTAAACAAGTTCATGTTTAAAATTAAAAATTCAACTGCATTACATCATCAACTCTTGTTTATTTATTTTTATTTTTATCAAAATGTAGACTTATTCAAAATGTGGGATTAAACTAGATGCTCATTAGGTTTGGTTCAATAATTTTATTGCCCTTTTCTCCTCAAAATTTTAATTTATATATTAATTTTTAATAAACTCAATTCAGTACTTTGTCAAAACCGAAATTGTCCCAGAATCGACGGTTCCTGAACCGACATGAAACCAGCTCTTAAGGTTACGGTTCAGGTTCACATATTTTGAAACAGAAATCGATGGTTCCTGAACTAGAACGACAGTTTCAGAAACGTGGTCATGCCTGGCGTTAGCCATTTTGTCGCAAGAATTGCATTCCTATTTTTATTTTTCCCCAAGTCTAAAATCTAATACGAATAGGAATAAGAAATAATAATCACCCTAATAATAAAATAACCAACTATCACATATTTGTAGCCCACTAATGAATAATAAATTTTCTCTCTAATAAATACGAGTCATAATTTAACATTATGTGTTTCTTCAAGCAACCATTATTATGATTCTGCAGCTTTATGCTCAAGTACTTCTTTTACTGCATAACATCATTGCTGATTCTAAAAAAGGTTACATCATTCTCACTGAATTTGCTAATTCTAGGCCCACAAAATTCATCAAAATATTAATTATTGTTTTCTAAATTTTCCTTTTTAGAATCAAGGTCTGTAATGTATTTTTGTTAACTCACCAGATTTTCACTAACATTCATATTGTTTTGGTGGTTTGTCTGTTAAAATTCTTCACTTCACTAAATGAGTAAATCTTTAACACAATAACTAACTACCAAAATATATGTTTCAATTATCATAAATGTTCTATTTGTAAATAATACTAGTTTTCTACACACTCTTATTTACCTCTCACTCACCAGAAAATTAAATGTTAAATTTCTTGGTCGCTGTAGCTTTAAGTCATTCATCTTTACCATTCTTCTAATGATCAAATGCTATAATTTATTTTTTCTTTACATAATAGTACTTGATGTAACATCCCTATCTTTATTCACTTGAAATTCCATATGAACATTATACATTTCATAAATGATCATTTGGACATGTGCATTTGATAAATATGATAATATTTATACAATTACATTTAGGTACTTGAATATGTTCATAATATAGGCATAATTGCATAGTAATTGTTAAATTTGGTAGGTACATGTTTATGTCATAAGTAATGGTGTTTTAGAATATATGTTAATGCATAAGGAGCATATGAATATAATAGAGGATCATAGATGAATATGAATAAGTAAAAAGATCAAAAGGAAGTAAGCTTACAACCAATATGAGTAAGACACATAAGTATTGTCTTATTAGATTATGATTAATTATGGATTTCTCTAGAAATTAAGTGAATAAGAGCAAATAAAAGATAAAGTAGAATAGAGGAGAAAAATTCTTTAAAAGGAGAAAAAGGGACAACAAAGAATGTAAGAAAAGAAGAAGAAAAAAAGAAGAGAGAATAAGAGAAAGAAGAGTAGAAATCTTAGAATTTTATAATCTTTGCAAAAGTAAGTGATTTTATTTTATTTTCTTATGAAATTCCTTCTTTATGATATGTTAAATCTGCATAATTAGTAAGAACTATGAAGAAATAAAATATTTGACTTTAAAGAGTGAATATAGTTGCTATAAGAGTTTTGAGAATTGTGAAAACTGGTGAGTAGAATTTTACAACTTATTTTTCATAGAAATTTGTAAAAGTATAAAACATGAAAATTACAAAGTTATGTTCCACATATATGCTTAAAAAGTAGTTTTTTAAAATTGTGTGTGAAGAGATTTTGTTCCTTGACTAGGATTGGTTCATATTGCTACCCATGCAGATAGTCCAAGTTTGTCCATTTATTTCTATGACCATTGAGACTGAATTAGACAAAATTTAAAATATAAAACGTGTTCATTTATGTGTGAACTAACTTCTTGTAAATCAATTCTGCAATTAGATATGTATGTTTTGTGCTATAACTATAGTCGTGAATGTGAAACCTGCTCAGATTATACACAATAGTAGGGTAGAATTTGAAAATTCAACATAAATTGTATAGTACATATTTTAAGCTAAATTTTGAACATATTATAGCCCTATGTGTCTAATATAAGTGAGAAAAAGATTCAAAGAATTTGAATACATATAGCCAAAAATCGAGGAAGTTGAACCACTTTAGTTAGTGTTATTGTAACATAGGTGTAACAAGGTCAAATTATCCCACAAGATCGAACATGCATAAATGTTAGACTTGTATAGAACTTGGCTATAATTGCATAAAAAGCATGAAAACTCACTATAGGAATATTGTTAATCTAGTATATATCATATTTTAGATTTTTAACACATTGAGGAAGCCCGAGAGGGAGAATCAAGTTTACCATAGAGGTTTTTCATGTCAAGGTGAGTATACACAATAATCAGATTCTATTATGTATATGCGATTGGATTGTGTTATGAATATTTGACTAATGATTTGAGTTATGAGGCTTAATAAAAACTAAAACTCCAATTGATGTGATTATATGATTATGAGTTCTTACTCAATTTGAAGCGTAAAAGCAAGTTATTTTATGATTATTTATATGTATATAGATGGATTACAAATTTGTTTATGTTTATGCACGTGTGAATACAAGTCAAATGAGGATAACATGATTCAAATGACTTTTTGTTGTTGAAATTGCATATGGACAACGTTGTGATCAACTAGTCAAATACTTGCAAATCACCTGGCATATGGATCAAAAGGTCAAATCACATATCAAATGTTAAAGATCAAATGAGATTATATGATTCACATATTATAAGATAGCTAGCAAAGTCAAATGTCATATGATTCACATGAATTCCCAGGATCGGTATTTGTCTTGCAAGATTACAACAAAATCAAATGATCCATCATATTAGTACTTACGTTAATCAATTCTCATATTTGCATTTTATTTTAGTGTGAATTGATTGTTTGATGATGCCATTAGAATTCAACAGTTGTTTATATTCACTGAGTTGTGATTCATCAAATTGCAATTATGTTTTTCAGAAGGTGAAGCTTAAAATTTTGGGCATTTTGAAGCATCAAAACATTTTATAGATAGAACCATAAGGTACAGATCACTGGCCGAATCCTCTCTCTCTCTCTCTTCTTACATCATAAACACACTTGAATTGGGAAAATATTTTGTACACGTGTATATGTATATTATGCATAAAACAAGAATAACTGTGTAATAATATCTTTCATGTATGATATATGGTTATATATATACTTTGCACATCATGTGTATGGGAAGTTACAGTTTTGGTATCAAAGCAAGGATGAACATGCATAACTTGTGCATTTCTATGCATTATCATATGACGTAGTCTTATATGTCTATAGGGCATTAGCAGAGGGTAGTCAGGAGTCGACGGATTTGCATACTGTAGAAGCATCATATCAACCATTAAGAGATGAACCTTTTGAAAGAGGTGGAGCTCTTATATACTCTCATAGACAACATATATCACGTATAAGCACGATATAAACCTCATAAATAGGAAATGCGGGGCCTAAGAATGACGGAAAAAGAAGGTATGACAAATTGAGAAAACAAGGTGCGATTGTTTTAGTGACACCATAGATCCAGTAGTGGCAGAGACATGGTTGAAAAGAACCTAGAGAGTTTAGAATTTGTTGAAATGTACACCGGAAGAAAAGTTTGACTATGCAGTAAGACTATTAGAAGGGAATGCATATGATTGGTGGGAAACAGTTCCACGGAGTAAAGCTCAACGTCTAGTGCTTACATGAGGTGATTTCCTCCATGAATTCAACAATAGTTAATTTTCCTACTACAGTATACACTATAAATTGTCTAGCTTATACTGTGCTTAAACAATGTTTGATATGGAATTATATTTTTTACTAAGTTAATATAGATTTACTGCTATTATACAACAACAGTCCTTAAGAGAGATGGTAATTGGATATCATATTAACAATGCTGATTAATATACTTTATTTTGTTTGTATAATGATTGAACATGAATTTAAAAAGCATGCACATTAATCAGCATTGCAATTGACGCTTAATGGTTCACAAAATAAAGTGCCAGGAAATGTTGAAATATTGGAGAGTAACTACCACTCCTTTATTTTTCCCATTTATTTCTTTTAACAAAAAGGTGAAGTGTAGTTGCACTGTTGTCAATATGTACCCTAAGATGAGGGACAAAACCATACTATCTAAATTAAACAAGTAAAAAACTGAAATGGAGTTCTTACATTACGTGGGTGATTTTGAACTAATATCAACAGCATCTTGATTGTTAAGGTGTTCCCACAGCCCGTCAGAAGCAAAAATGAGAAACTGATCATGAGGCTGTAGTTCATGGACAACAATTGATGGCTCCGAGCTTAAAATTGGCCTTTTAAAATGTTCACGAAGTCGGAACTCGGCATACAAGGGCTCTCTGTTAAATTCAGCCTTCTTTAGATATACATGACCAATGGATCTAGAAACCTGTGAGGCAAGAGTTTCTGAACATATTAAAATTCTTCATACATGTACCTGACCATGTGAGCAGTGTAAGTCTTTACACATATATTGCACGATAAACATTGCCTTGCAATCTCAAAGCCAATATTATAAATGAATTCTTACTATCGAAATAGCAAAAATGAACAACAAACATTTATGTATGTACAGTGAACATTATGATACAACCTTCAAGCAAAAATTAATTACATGAAAATAGCAAAAATGTGCAACAAGCACGACTACACTTGTTTTCAACGTTGATTAATACTACAAGTAGTTTTTCATTATTTCAACACCAAAACAGATCATATCTTACTTCATAAAGGTCCAAACACTTATAAGATCCAAGATATTAGAAAACAAGGACTCAGAAACCCATGGATAAGAACTTACAACAACTATTTACATGTTGATTCACATTTCCTGTAGCATGATCGACAGTTATAGTTTATTCTTTATATAAAGCATCCTCATGTGATAGCTACTGAATATTAAAATAGCATCAAAATAGTTTCCAATTGATCTCTGTATTCATTCTTCTAGTACACATTTAAATGTGACATGCCTTCACCATCCGTTGTGCAGAATCTGACACCTCATCTAGTCCACAAGAAGAAATTGAGTTCATCTAGCAAAATTACAATCCTGATAAAAGCATAATGCACTTGGATCCCTCTTAATACATCTCTGAGACTAGTTCTTGCTCCTTGGTCATGCCTATGAATGATGTTGATATCTTTTTTATTTTCTAAAAAGCCCAACCATAATATTGACCGAAACCATCTTAGAAATAGTTTTTCAAGATTCAAGGTTACCATGATTACAACTAGCTTCTGTAAGAAATTTCAAAGATCATACTTTTATTAGTTTGGGCTTTACAATATCATGAAAATTGGGCTCCATTTTTATGTTTATAGGTTTCACCGTTTCTAAAATGGTTGTTAGTTAGTTTCTCCTTAACTTATATGTTACTTTTATCTTTTATGCTTGACCAATATGAGATTTATTTCCCATTCTCCATTCTCCAACAGCTGCTTCATCTCCAAACTACTCAAGTATTAATTATTTGGTCATATCAATATTACTTATCTCATCCCCTTGTTAGGGATGATTGAGTATTGCAAATAGTCGTTAAAATGAAGTAACTCTTTTTCTCTCTCACTCTCTTTCTTTGTACACACGCAGATATGCTATACACTTGCTCAAAACCTAAATCTAAAGGAATACAAGCCTAAATTCCTTCCCTTTGCCTAGAGGTTCAATGGTAACTGAAGAGTATACATCCACATAATGCCTCCATTATCATACCAGGAAAATTTTAACGAAATTTATGTAGCCAGGCTAAGAAAGAAAAAAAAAAATGATGTCCAGTGATATTTGAATAAAAATTAAAGATCTTGAGAAACATTCAAACACCCAAATATTTGGTAATTCAAAATAAGGGACTTTGCTTTGTCCATTATATGATTACTCTCATTAGGCTCCATGAGCAAAACAAGGGAACAAAAGCATCTTTAACCTTGTGAACACTTTGAGAAAACTAGTATGTCTAGGAAAAATGAAACATAAAAGGCCCTTCATATAAAATATCTACTACAATTATGCAATACAAGAATTTACATGTATCAGACCATTCACGCGCCATACATTATGTTTCAAAACCACAATCTTTGAATCATCTGGGTACAAAGAATGCATTTCCTGTCTGACAGACTCAATGCCTACATTATGCTCTGATGACACCTGGACCGCAAGAACTTCCCTAGTTGCTTTAACAAGCTTACCAAGGATTATTTTCATGCTATTAATAGCTTAATAATCATGTTCCTCAATGCATATATAATTCTAATGATTAATATTTTAGATTGCCCTCTAAATTGATGAAAAATTTAGTCTGATATGGATCACCAACTAATTATATTATAAATATTCGATTAAAATAATTGATATATTTATTAAAACTACAACCTTCAATTAAACCAAGTGAATATCAGTACAATTTTAAAAGAACTTATCTGGGTTTTGTGTGGTGGATTTAGTACAATTTTCCTATTCACATATGGAATTATCCCACTTTATGTGCACTTAAATTATATATATATTTGATTCCAATACCACCTCAAACAATATCTGCTTATTTTGCTTGTGTATACAATTATCCAATATTATATCATCATAATTATAAATTGTTAGATTATAAATATCGGTGTGTTCATCAAATTAGTGTTGACTAATTTATAATTACATTATTTGGACTTTTGGCCAATGTTAGTCTTGTAATTTTCTCAATTTAATTATTTGGTAAATCACCACAAACAGCTCCATTATTATATGCTCTAAAATATAATTGACATTATGATGTAGTCAATCACTGAAATTTATGAGTAAAAAGATTAAAGTTAATGAAATGAATCACTTGAGATATTTAATTTTAAATTTGATTTGGGTCTAATCCAATAAGAAACAGAGTAACGAATCCAATTCATAATTTTTTACGATGACTGATGGTGTATTTTGGCCAAATTTCTTTATCTAGATCTCCATTTTAATAATTTAGCATTTCTTATTTCTTTTTGGTAACTTTTGTTTTCTTATTTTCTTTTAATAAGAAATCTATTTTAGGACGTCTTTTAAGATATTATTTTTATAATATTTTATTCTCTCATTTATGTAAATTTGATAATTTATTTTCTTTTCGGAATAAATTACCATATTAGACAATTAGAATTTTCTAGAAACTATTATCTATATATAATCATATAAGCCTCAGGGTTAATGTAATTTTTGATTGAATTAAAATAGCTTTTATGTGTGAAAATTATTTCTTTTAATTTTTAGTATTCTTTTGAATCAATGAATTTTGATATTTATTAGTCTGGTATGCCTATTAGTCTCTCATTTATGTAAATCTGATAATTTTTTTTTTTTAAATAAATTATCATATTAGACAATTATAATTTTCTGGAAACTATTTTTCTATATATAATCATTTAAGCCTCAAGGTTGATGTAACTTTTAATTGAATTAAAATAATTTTTATATGTGAAAATTATTTCTTTTAATTTTTTGATATTATTTTAAATCAATGAACTTTAATATCTATTAATCTGATATTCATTTAGAATTAACATATTTTTAAAAAAATTTCGCTACGTCATATTCGAAAGCTAATAATTGTCTGTTTCTCTATACCAATTTGTCTACATATAATCCATATTGTATAATTTACGGCGCTAAATTTTGCTTGTTTTGGAATGTGGTAAAATTTATGGATAGGGATTTAACAACTAGCTTTTCAACTACAAAACTATCATATTATTCAAGAACCATAATATAGTATAGAGTTAGTATATTTATTAGACCATTTTCAACGATTTAAAGATATATTGAAACTAAACTTATCAACAGGTAAAAACTTTAAAGAAAACTTCTCTTATATAAAAATTTTATATTAAGTTTAACTCTCTCTCTTCAATAAATTAAAGAACTATATATAAAACTTATAAAGCTGGTATCTGAAGGCACATTATCATCTTTATCAACATCATCAGTTCCATGTCCATCTCTAGGTACTATAGACATCACCATGCATAAAAAAAAGCATATTAGTTTATAAGATTATTTGTCTAATTGTTTCGTATCTTAGTTGGTTATAAAGGATTAAGATATTAATATCCTAACCTATACCCATTTAAAAGGAAAGAAATTCAAATTTTTAGGCTAAACTAAAAATATTTACTAATTATAATCTTAAATTTATTAATATTTAATCAGCCCTTATGAAAAAATAAATTTTTAAACCATTTTTAATGTCATAATTATATGATAAGAATTTTATAATCCATATTGCCCGTGTTAAACATCTTCAGTATACACTATTAAATATACTAAGCTAATGGCATAAGTTTATAAAATTTATAACACACATAATCATAAAATCAAGCTAACTGGTTTACATCATAACCAGCAAAATTGGTCTCCTTAACGTCATATACTAATAATCTGTATATAAGTTTCTTTTTTTCTTTTTTTATTTATAAAAAATAATCTTTCATTCATGTAAAAAGATATATAAATAAAAAAGAATCTTTGAATCATGATGTAAAAAATATATCTCGATAAAAATAATTGAAAAAATTACAACCAAGATGAATATGAAATAAGTTTTACCCTTAACATTTATTGACCAAGTTATCATTGCAATAATATTCAGTCTAACTGTTTTTATTGACACATTAGCAGAAAATACGCTCTAATCGATATTGACATTAAATCGTTTCATGAATTCAATTTGTTGAAAACTAGACAAAAATTTCTTCTCGAACAGAAAAAACAAACAAACTCCCATATAAGGATATATGGAGACAAACAAACTTCCATAAAAAATGACAATTCAAACTCCACAAATGGAAGACTCACAAATAAAATTAACATGAATATAAATAAACAAATCTAAATCTAATATCAAATCTTATTCAATACAACAATGAAACAAACATATACTACAATATTTTTAAGCAATAGTCATGCAAGCAGGAAAAGAGGGATGACAAAGGTGGAGGAGGGAGAACGACGAGTTAGGTAGAGGCAAAGGCGATAGGAAAAAAGGAGGGAGACAAGATAGGAAAAGGAGGCGACAAAAGCTCTAGGGTTTTATTTTTACCTCTTATTATCTGTAAATAAGTTAATCATATACTTTTTAGTAGATATATATTTCTAAATAATAATAATAATCATGACATTTTATGTAATTCTTAGTATGTTAATAAAGTAAGGAATTAAAGATATTATATGCATAATGATCCACCTTATTAGTTATCAATAAAGATGAAACCAAACTAGACATAGAGGATTCAAGAATCACTCTTCTAGATAATTATCAAAATAGGATTATTATGATATTCTAGATTGTTGGATCAATTCAGCTTAACAACAGTGGTCACTTAGTGCAAAACAAAATAAATAAGAAATAATAATCAAAGAACACAGAGTAAAACAGAGAATAGATGAGCAAAAGATGATGTTATTTAAGCACATCTTCGAATTACAAGAGCACAATATAAATAGAAAAGATGACCATGAAATCTGCAACTAAGCCAAATAAGGCTCTTAAAAATATGATAACAAACTGATTTTATTTGACTAAGTAACTTGCTAACTAACTCCTAAAAAGGTGGAACCAATTTCTGAATCACTTCTTAACACCCCCCTTGATTCAAAATTGGTTAAACCAAGTTGACCCCTGAGATGTTCGAATCTTCCACTTGACAATGCGTTTGTCATAATATTAGCAACTTGCTCCCCTGTCCCATAAAATTCCAGCTTCACTTCTTCCCTTGCTACTAGCTCCCTCAGGAAATGATGCTTAATCTTTATGTGCTTTGATCTACTATGGAACACCGAATTTTTACTCAAGGCTATAGCTGAAGCACTGTCACATTTAATGACAGTTGCTTTTGTTCGTTCTCTTTCCAACTTAGCCAAGACCTTCCTTAGCCATATTGCCTCACAAGTTGCCCCTGCTACAGCTATATACTCAGCCTCACAAGTGGATAAAGCAACAGTGGCTTGTTTTTTTGAGTTCCAAGCCACTGCTCCTGACCCAATAGCAAAGCAATAACCTGATGTACTTTTCCTATCTTCAATGCAGCTAGTCCAATCACTGTCTGTATACCCCATCAACTTCAACTCTGTCCCTCGCTTGTACAAAATTCCAACATTGGTCGATTATGCAATATACTTGAGGATCCTCTTCACTGCTCCCAAGTGATGTTGAGATGGACTATGCATGAATCTTGACACAACACCTACTGAAAAGCTATGTCTGGCCTGGTGTGTGTTAAATAAATAAGCCCTTCTACAAGACTCTTGAAAATTTTTCCATGATGCTGGAGATCCATCTTCTGCTCGAAGCTTTTCATTCACATTCATAGGGGTTGTGCAAGGCTTGCAATTCCTCATGTTGAACCTGTTGAGCATATCATTTGCATACTTTCTTTCAGAGATGAATATTCCTTATTGCTTTTGTTCAACCTCAACTCCCAAAAAATAGTGAGGAAGCTCTAGATCAATCATGTCAAATATGCTTTTCATTGCCCTTTTAAATTCTGAAATCGCAGAAATATTTGATCCACAATACACTATGTCATCCACATATATGCACACCACTAGAAGATCAGCTGCTCCATTTTTCTTTATATGAAGTGTGGGCTCACTGCTACTCTTTTCAAATCCACATTGAGAAAAATAGTCATGGATTTTCAGGTACCATGCTCTTGGTGCCTGTTTTATTCCATAGGGAGCTTTATGAAGTTTATAAACGTTGTCCTTCTTATCCTCTATAACAAAGCCTTCTGGTTGAGTAATAAAGACGTCTTCAGTCAATTCACCATTAAGAAAGGCAGATTTTACATCAAATTGATGTACTTTCCATCCTATATGAACTGCCAAAGCCAAAACTAATCTCACTCTTTCAAATCTTACTGCTAGAGAGATAGTCTCTTTCACATCAATTCCTGGGATCTGAGAATACCCTTTGGCCACTAATCTAGCCTTATACTTGTGAATTCTCCCATATGTATGATATTTGGTCTTAAAGATCCACTTCAAGCCAATTGCTTGCTTTCCTCGAGGCAAATATGTTAGTTCCCATGTATAATTTCTTTCTATGCCTCAATTTCTTGCCTAATGGCTTATTCCCATTATTTTCTTCCAACTGCATCTTCATAGGTGGTAGGATCTATTGTGAATAAAGCAAAGGTGCAAGACTCATATATTTCTCTTAGAGACCTCATCTTCCTTGGAGATGTCTCTTCTGAGCTTAAAGATGTTGTCTCCTCTGTCTTTCTAATGCTTCTTATTCCTGAGCTTACTGGAGAGGCTCATATATTGCTGTTTGGACTATTTAATTGCTCTTCTAGCTCCTTAGCTCCTATTTCTTCTTCTTCTTCTAGTTGAATCACTTGCATCTTTTCCTTTCCCCTCCAATTCCAGCCTTCCTCCTCATTGAACATTACATTTTTGCTGATAAAAACCTTTTCAATTGTTAAATTGAACAATCTATAAGCTTTACTTTCAGTGCAATATCCAATGAATACACACTTTTCAAATTTCTTATCCAACTTCTTACTATTATGTTGATTTCTCATTTCATAAGCTACATAACCAAAAACTCTCAAATGATTTACAGAGGGTTTGAAGCCATGCCACAACTCAAATGGAGTCTTTTTTGTCACTGCCTTGATTGGAGACATGTTGAGAATGTAGATGCAACATTTACTGCTTCTGCCCAGAAAAGATTAGGCATTCCTCTTGATTTCAGCAAGCCTCTAGCCATTTCTACCACATTTCTATTTTTCCTTTCCAACACACTATTTTTTTCTGGTGTGTAAGGTGCTATAAGCTCCCTCCTTATGCTTGCCTTTTCACAAAATTGATTGAATTTTGTTGATAAGAATTCACCTCCTCTATCTAACCTTACTTCTTTAATGCTCCTCCCACTTCACTTCTCAACTTGAGCCTTGTATTTCTTGAATGTCTCAAATGCCTTAGACTTGAATTTGAGACAAAAGATCCAACACATCCTGCTAAAGTCATTAATAAGTAACATAAAATACTTACTTCCACCTAATGAAGTTGTATTCATTGGTCCACAGAGGTCCATGTGCACTAGCTCCAGTATTACTGAAGCTCTCCATGCCTCTCCCTTTGGAAATGACTTTTTACTATGCTTAGCATAGATGCGATCCTCACATTGCTTGTGCTTGTCATCTATTTTGGGAAGTCCACTAACCATTTCTTCCTCTGACATTTCCTTTATGCTCCTGTAATTCTGATGTCCATATCTCATGTGCCATAGCTTTGATGGACTAATTGCCATCATGTTGAGTTCCTCCATTTCAATGACCTCAAATGGGAACATTAAGTTCTCAGTCATTGCCACTTATACTATCATCTGTCCACTCTCCTTCTCTCTAATGGTGTATGTATTATCATCAAACAACACTGAGAAGCCAGATCTTAAGAGTTGCCCCACACTTAGTAAATTATGGGCTAATTTTGGTGCATACAGGACATCTTTGATCAGTCTACTCTTATCTTGATTAGTTTTGATAAGAATAGTACCTTTACCCTCCACTTGGATCTTGTAGTTGTTTCCAAGGCTGATCATTCTTCTCTGAGTTTCATCCAGGTCTTTGAACATGACTTTTATTCCTGTCATATGAATGGAGCAACCACTATCAACAAACCAAATGGACTTCCTGCTCTGGTTAGCTTCCTCATGTGCCATGAATAAGTAGCATTCTTCTTCTTCATCTTCTTATTGCTCAGCATCAACAAACTCAGCTTTATTAACTTTCACCTTGCAGTCTCTTGCAAGATGCCCAACCTTGTTGCAATTGAAGCACCTCCTTGTCTCTATTGGTGAGTTTCTGCCTCTACCTCTACCTCGATTGCCATCTCTGCCATTTCCTCTTCCTGAGCTTCCCGAACCTCTCCAATTTGCTCCTGAGTTGTAGTTAGCCTGAAATGCCTTTTCTTCACTTCTTTCTCCAGCTCTATTGATCCTATATTCATGAGTAAGAAGAGACCCATCAATGCATCAAATGACAAGGTTGTCAAGTCTTTTGACTCCTCAATTGCTGCAACAATGCGATCAAACTTGGGAGTCAAGCTTCTGAGAATTTTACACATAACGGTTTCATCTGGGATCTCTTCCCCATATGATCTCATCTGATTTACCACTGTCATGGCTCTAGATAGGAAATCTTGAATTGACTCCCCATTGTTCATAAGCAAAGTCTCAAAGTTCCTTCTCAAGGTCTATGACTTTACTACCATCACCTTGGTTATCCCCTAGTACTCTTTTTTTAGAGTTTCTGTAACACACATCGTTTTCCTAAACAATCTGCGTATATATATATATATATATATATATATATATATATATATATATATATATATATATATATATATATAAAAT